>CAHIKZ030005463.1:165000-265000 GCA_903632075.3 Acanthosepion pharaonis | reverse complement strand
GTGCGTATTATGCACTGCTACAACAATATCTTTAAAAAAAATTAGGTCGATTTCAGTTGCAAAATGAATATTCACCACAAACATATGTCAATTTGACACTAACATTCGGTGATTTTGACCCCATAATGATGTCAAATACAATCATATGTACCAGACAATACTTACAAAATTAAAATAAAATAAGAATTATCATAAAACTAAATTAGATTAATATTATTCTATGTTTAAAACCTTATT
Organism: Acanthosepion pharaonis; assembly: GCA_903632075.3. Lineage (NCBI taxonomy): Eukaryota > Metazoa > Mollusca > Cephalopoda > Sepiida > Sepiidae > Acanthosepion > Acanthosepion pharaonis. Next base: position 264,763 of record CAHIKZ030005463.1, on the reverse strand, counting down.
TTAATGAGAATAGGAAACGCTGACCGTAATGAAATTGGAGAGGTACAATTTATAGGGTTTGATTACCAAAAAGGATGCATATTATGTGTGATGAGAAGGATTTTATCTCAGTTTCAGCATAATTTTAGGGGTGCGTATTATGGATTAAGGCTTATTATACATGGGAAAATAAGATATTTATTATTATTATTATTATTTGGTTTGTTTGCTACTAGTTCTGCCCATGTCTCAAATAGACATTTAAAGAGACGTTTTTTTTGTATCGAAAGATGTAGTGATGAGATATCCTGAAAACAAAGAAAAAAAGGTTGGAAATAAGAGAGATTTTCACTAGTATGATTTTTTGCAATTCTCATGTTTTATACCTTCAGGAATTAGTTCGACATATTTGTTTGTTACTTCCTGTAGTCTTTCTAGAGTACTAATAGCAGGCAACGTTATTGTTTTGAGATGACACATTCTACTCATTTGTATATCGAACTACTTATATTTGATAAATTTCTCAAATGTTTTCAAAAATGTTTTTTTGTTGACTTGGCGCTGTAACATCTTTCTCGTGTATTTTCGAATTATAACTTTAAATGCTACACTCATAAAAAAAAAGAAAAATGCTCACTCAGTAAAAAAAAAAAAAAAAAAAATCCTCGAGAGTCCCGTCATTAAATATTGTCCAAATATTAATCTACGCCAATTTTCTTTTTCTCTATTTAACCTTGCCTAACACAGCTGTATCAAGAAATCAAAAGAAACATAACACAACATTAAAAAAAAAAAACAATATTTCCAGGCGTGACAGTACTTAACATCATTTTCAGTTGACTGTATGAATATAAGAACTTTTTCTATATTCTTCCAGGTTCTAAAAACATTTTTTTTGTTATTAATAGTTACTTTGTTTTAATAAATTCATTTTGTTTTTGTTTTGAAAAAGTTCACATCGGACGAAACGCATCGGCTAATATTACAGTTTTCCTGTTGTCTTTTACATTTATAAATTATGTATTTTTAAATAATTTCATTCCAAGCAAGACAATAAAGCACAAGGGGTGGCTGAGTATCAGAGAATGTGAGAAAAACTACAATTATGGAGAGAGAATAAAAAAAAAGATAAGAATTATGAAGTCGGAAGGTGATGATTGACATTGACTGGGAATGAAGATGCCGAAAGAATGGAGAAATGCGAGAGAAACTTTTAGCATAGAACCTACGGTTACATCTAGCCATTTCAACTGAAAAATGATGCGACTTTACACCGAATCTAGTACTGCGCTTAAATTCATATAGCCTCGGTACAAATAGCAGAATGTTCATCAAATAATTACACTGAAATATTTATACAATATTCACAGTTGTGAGAAAGAGACTGAAGTTGAGATTTCATGTCCGGACGAATAACATTGCATAATCTTCGTTAGATTTTATCAAGAAACTCTAAATATATAGCAGTAGCACCAGACCTGATGTGGCAAAAATATTCAAAGTAAAGACGAATGGTAGACTTATATGTCTGGTCAATATGCTTGAATTTCCCTATTAGTTTCTTTTCTTCTCCTTCTTCATTTCCTTTTTCTTCTTCATTATTATCACAATTATTGGTGGTTTTGGTAGTAGTTACTTGAGTTTGAGTGAGAGTAATTTTCTCAATACAACAGAACATTACAATGTATTCGAAATGATCTCCATCTTCCGTCTGGATGGCCGCAGGGATTTTTTTGAACTTCCGTTTCTTCAATTTTTTTTTCTCTTTAGTATTGATACTGATGCTCTAAAAACTGTACTCACAAAAGTCTTGTTCCAATTATTTCAGTATCACGTGTGAGGTTTAGATAATTGTCCTATTTTACAGACGCCATATTATCTGAATTTTTTGGATTAGAATTATTCATTATTTACAACCGATCAATTTTCCTGATCTTTTTTTGTCACGACCACACCGTTTTTTATGCAATATTCCTTAGGTGTCTGTCGATCCAAGTAAGCATCAAGTAATTTCGAATTGAATCCCTTAATCAGTCTATGTGTTAAGGTCACAGGATAAGTACATTCTTTCTTTTTCTTTCTCTTATTGAGTTTTCGTCTTTTATTTTGCTTCTCTTCCCCTCTAATGCATTACTTTTTGCCCCTCTCCTATTTTCTCATCAATTTCTTCGTTTTTTTCCCCCTGATTTCTACTTAGGAATAAGACCTATGCAACATGTTTACAACTTTTTAGTTTCTTCTTTTATGTAACGTGATCCTTTAGAAAATAGATCACGGCTCTCAACAGCTTCCAAGCGCTTTCCTATAACTTTGCTTCCCTACCTCTGATGTGCCATCTATTCACACAATCTGATGCGCTAGGTTACTTGACGCTTTCCTCTGTCCCTATTGCTATCGATATACCTGAGTGTATCAAATTCTCCAAGTTCTCTTTCCTCGATTTGTTTACCAGATCACAGCTGCGTCTTTCCGATTCTAAGTAAAAGTGTTATTTTTGTTTTCATCATCCTAATTGGTCATCCTTCTGCAGAACCACATTTCTATTGCTTAATGTCTCCTCTTCATCTCTGTGGAAATTTGTCCAGCGTTTTTCCCATAGAAGGTGCTCGATATAACATATAATTATAACGTGATTTACTTTGTTTAGGTTTTGGACGGCCTCTTTTTCTTTTTCTATATCTTTTTCACATTTCTCTTCAATTAATTCCGAGGTGAATCTCTTCAGTTTGTATATGAAAGAAAACTTTCTTTATCCAATTTGAATTCATGATATTTTTAAAAAAAAGTTTATGTGTGTTTATTATCTGAGTTGCCAGCAATAAGTAATTATCCTTACCATAATCTGTCACCGTGTTCAACCATGATGTTCAAGTGTACTACAGTAATGAAAATAAATATATGTTTCGCTTATATATAATAGCTTTTATTTAGATATTAAACATATTTTAACATCATAATTTCTAGAAATGTACGTTTGCTTATTCTAAGAGAGATTCTTCCATTGACATTGCAATATTCTCTAGCCGTCTAATGTTTTGCATCATTGTGAAAAATGCAATATGCGAACTTAATCCTAATTGCACAAACCCACCACTTTGATTTAAATTAAATTTAAATTTGAACAAAGGGACGATTCCTAACAAGAATATATAAAGAGAAAGTCAGAATATGGAGGTCACACCAGCAAAATCAAAATGAGAAAATATGGACGTCATGTTGAGCAAGAAATTACCTGTCAGTTCGTAATGCCTTACAATACATATTTTTTTGCGATAATTCATCTATCATATCAATATTGAAATCTGCGCATCAATTGATTTAATCAAGAATTGCAACAAATACATATCAAAGGGGTCAGATCAAGCTGTTTTGCACAGTACCACCACACTGATTTTTCCTTAATATAAATTAAATTTAAATTTGAACAAGGAAATGAATCCTATACAAAATATAGAGGAGAAAGCCAGAAGATGGAGATCACATCAGCAAGGTCATTAAATAATAAGGAAATGCATTATTTTTCTCCACAAATTATAACAATGACTTGAAATCAATCGTCATTTTCTTTTTTTTTTAAAGTGTGTGACACGCAGCAAGCCGCGAGTAAATCGGCCAGTGCTTAATAATACCATTACCATTAAAACATGTGTCATGTCCCTTCAAGATGTGGTCGAACCTGTCTCTCCACAATTCCCAGTCCTTTGTTTCTCTTAGTAGATTTTGTCTTTTTGCTATCTCTGCTAAAACTTGTTCTACCATCCAGTTACAAAAGCATTTTTGGTAGGTTTTGCACTCTTTTTCTCTGTAATTTTGCCTTCAATACGTCTTGAGCTTGTCAAATTGTCTAATCGCTCATTACTCATTATGCAACCTAGAAATTTCAACTGCCTCTTTCTAATGTTATTTATAAGCGTTCTTTTGTTTCTATTATCCCGAAAACTTCGATGTTCATGCGTTCAGTCCATGGTATTCTCAGCATCCTCCTGCAGAACAACATTTCTGTTACTTCAAGTTTTCTTAATCTGTAAGGAAAATGTCCCTTATTTGCTGCCATACAGGATGACTGGATTTAAATAACAATCCTGTACACTTTTCTTTGTTTCTAACAAAAATGCCCTCTTTCTCTATACTTTGCTTAACTTTCGAAAGGTATAATTCATAAAAACAATGCGTCTTCGGATTTCGCTGTCTCACTTCCTGTCCTCTGCTAAAATGCTCCCTATATATTTAAATTGATGTACTAGCTTGAATTTGCTATTTGCAGTATGCAATTTATATGTTTTGATGTTCGTTTTGCTGGCAAACATATATACTCTTTTCTTGAAATTGATCCTTTCATTTCGATTTTCCTTACTAACTTCTATGAAGATCTTGTTTTCTTTCTGTGTCTTCTGTCAACACAGTGTTATCAGTATACCTTATGTTCTTCTGATTAATACCTTTAATAATGAATCCTGGTAGAACTTCTAATTCTCTTAAAATCGCATTATTATTCGGTAAATAATCTGCCGAGAAGAGACATACTTGTTTTAAACCACTTTCTATTTTGATATACTTTACTGAATTCATTTTCTATCAGTATGCAGGCGGTTTGGCTTTAATTATAGGTTCTGGATTATTTTAAATATTCTTCTAAAGTATGTCAATGTTCCCTAACATTTGCAACATTTTTTTTAGGTAATTTATCAAACGATATTAATTTAGCATGTCAAAGAGTTTTCCAAACATCTTGGGGAGGTTGGTTAATAAAGAAAGAAGAGAAATCATCAATACAATAGGCTGCCTAAAATAATCTATAATACTGCTGTAAATGCTGAAGTATAGAATATACACAATATTATTTGATTTGTAGCCCGTATCAAAATCAGCTTGATACAACCTTTATTTAAAATAATTAAATTTTTAAATATCGCGGTAACCTTCATAAATTTACGAGAAAGGGGACAATATTTTATTGAATGGATTTACATAAATAGTGACCCCACAGAAATAATGAATTGTGTAACTTTATATTTAATAATTATGGACTAAAAAATTATTAAAATAATGTTTGTCTTCTAGTGTAAAAAGCATAAATTAGTTTTTGTTAAATTTATCATTCACGGTTTTAAAGTCTAAATCATTTTATGCTAATGAAATAGTTATAATGCAAGTTTTACCTAGTTTAAGTTAATAAATACTAAAGTAATATATACGAAAATAGTATTAAAATATTTAAATTACTAGCAGATATAGTGGCCTTGCCCTGAAAAAATTACATCAGACATATCAACACAAAAATGAAGATGGCTTTACAAAATATAACAAATCTAAGCATCACTGGGAGTTCAAGTAGGTGAGAAGGGGAAATACTTTAAAAATTACATCTTACTATTAGCTTTACAAAATTGTCCATTTAGGAGAGTTGCCTCGATGAAATTTCAGAGAAGCTGATTGCTTATTCCTTTGCTCAATTTTGGATGATTAATTTTCGTTAAGTTTCGTTAAGAGCTAGGAACATCTAACATGAAAAATGTGGTGAGAAAATCATTTGAGTTTTTAACAATCACTGAAACGGACGCGATTGTTTCTGTTAAATATTACTGCGGAACTTATCCAAAATTGCACTGAAACTTATTTTCTAAAACAGCGTACTTTTTGGTGCATATATGTATATATATATCTTTCACAGACTCTGGTAGTTTCTGATGTGTTGTGCTACATTGTTCAATTTAAATAGCGAAAAGGATTTTTATGGCTGTTTTTATATTATTTTGTTTCAAAGAATTTTTCCGTGATACCATGTATTTTACAAAAATCGAAATAAATAAACAAAAGAATCGAAAAGTGGCGTTTATTATCCCTTATGAATTTGTTCTTGGCTCGAATGAAATAATATTTTAATCCAGTATTCATCTTTGTAGACCCATCTTCACCATCTACTCGTGTCTATCCAGATAAACAGCACATGAAAGTTTACATAAAATAATTAAATTGTCTGCTATAAAAGTCATAAAGGTCATCACATAATTCTACAGTCACTGAATTTCAGTGGAATCAGAGGTCAAATTTAATTTTATTCGTCTTTTTCATTATAAGGTTAAAACATTTCTGAACTGTGTAATAACTTAATACGTTTTGCTTTTGACCTCGACTGACCTTCTAGTTCTAACTCATATAATCTATGTTAATACATTAATATATCGTGATCATCCACCTAAGTACACAAACATTCGTAAACTTACAGCTATTAAAGTATTTTGTATATATAGGTGTAATCTCGATATATAAAACTGAGTAGTAAGTTCTGAAGTATTTTGTATTCATAGAAAAATGCCCATTCAAAACAAAATTTCCGAATTTTAAAATATTCGATGTACTGGGGTCACTTTAAAAAAGATTACATGAAAAGAAGGATTAAGCTAAAAAGTGATTTTCAAACAACCAGGAGCATTTAAACTTATAGATTAATTTATTCTTATAAAATAAAACTGAGTAGTGAGTTCTGTGGAGCAATGGATAGCGGCTAGGATTGAGAAATCGGAGAAACGAGATCGAATCCCAGTCGAATCCATTACATTCACTTATGTGCTAATGGTATGAATCCTCTTCTTCTATGGGTATGACTATGGGTAAATAGCAGACCGGATAATTGGCTACCAACTAGTCTACCGCAAAAAGAAATGGCGGGAAGAAATCTGCCTCGGTACTCATGTATCGAAAGATACATGATCGCCTAAACGTGTATCATGCATCGCAACCAACTGACTGTATTCAATTCTAACTATGTGCTCCATACATTCGGCCTTGTGTCACATCTAAGCTACAATTAGTAAATCAGTTTGAATAATTTGACTAGGTGTAATGATTAGCATGCTTGATTCACTCATTAAATTACGATTGAATGGTGAGTTTTTCCTCACTGGGTTCTCAATACCTTGTGCCCTGTCTAAGCCACGCTTAATAAATCACTATAAATTAATACTGCTTAAATACGTTAATGATAAAATATTTATAATTTGTTTCAATTGTTGTAATAGCAAATAATAATAATGATATTATAGGACCAATACTTGCTAACTTGGAAATATCAAACACATATACTAAAATATTGTGTTAGCCCAAAATGCAGATTCTGTGATAAATATCCAGAAACGATTGATCATCTTGTATCAGGTTTTACGGTGTTGGCACCCACTGAATATAAAACCCGGCATGACAGAGTGGGCCAATATCTGCACTGGAAAATCTGCAACTTCTACTGGAAGGAAACTGAAAGAAAATGGTATGAACACCACCAAGACTCGGTTACGGAGATAGGACCTGTTACAATTCTATGGAACTACACAATACACACTGACAGAACAAACAAAGCCAACCGCCCAGATATTGTTATTAAAGACCACAAACAAAAATAGTACCTCCTTATTGATATGTCAGTCCCTGCTGACTGCAATGTATCTTTGAAGATATTCAAAAAGCTGTCAAAATACAAGGACCTTGAAATAGAAATCTCGAAAATGTGGCATATGGGAACATCAACAATCCCTGTTGTAGTTGGAGCCCTAAGACTGGTCGGAAAAGATTGCTGTAGACTAATTGAAGGGATTCCTGGAAGTCCATGGCAGGAGATACAATAGGAGATACAAAAATGTTGACAAGTACAGTCCACACTTTACGAAGGGCTTTATCTATGTAATTTATTTTTGTCAGTGGAAAGTGTTAAGATGTCATTTCTAACCTTAGGTCCCTGGGCAGGAACCGGAAAGAAATGTGTAAACGCCAGAAATCAAAGTAAATAATAATAATAATAATAAAAACAAATAATCATATATAATAATAAATAATAATAAATATTAATGATAATTATTATTATTATTATTATTATTATTGTTAGTAGTTGTAGTATTTTCTTTGCTTTGTTATATACACATTTCCTTCCGTGTCACAACCAGAGATGTAAGAAATCAAAGAAAATAAAAATAATGATAATAATTACAATACACACAAGCAGAACAATCAAAGCTAATGGCACTGGCATAATAATTATAGACCACAAAGATATAATGTTCCTCCTTATTGGCATGGCGGTCCCTGAAGACTGCAATGTTTCTTTGAAGATCGTCAAAAAAACTATTAAAATACAAATACGTTAAAATCGAAATTTCAAAAATATGACCCTCGAAGACATTAACAATTCCAATTGCATTTGTAGCCCTCGGAATGATTTGAAAAGAGTCCAATAGACTCATTGAAAGAACCCCTGTTAGGCCATGCCGTAAAAAATACAATAAATTGTACTCACAAGTACATACCACATCTTACGAAAGGTTTTATCTATGTAAAATGAGTATTTTTGGTTTTGAACATTGGAAAATGTTAGGATGCCATTTCTGACCTTAGGTCCTAGAAAGAAATGAGTATACACCAGAAACGAAAGGAATAATAATAATAATAATAATAATAATAATAATAATAATAATAAGAAGAAGAAGAAGAAGAAACGAAGAAGAAGAAAAGGAAAAGAATTAATTTGGAGTCAAAAGAAAGAATTACAATCATAGCAATCACTACACGAAAAGTATCATTCAAAATACTACATTTACCATTTCTTACAAGGTTCGAGCATGGCCAAAGTGACTTTCCACAAATGTTCAATTTTCCGTCGCCAACGACAGATACTTATCAAATTTTATGGAATAGGCTGGACTTATACTATAGTTTGGAAGGGGGGCGGATATCAAAGAATTCATTAAACAAAGGGGTGGAAGCAGAGCAGTAAAAGTTATACTTTTCCGGTCATCTCTCAACCCACTAGCCGCTAAAAGATATATTTTTAAATTTTCACTCAAAGACGTGATAGTCAAAGGGCAGAGGATTGTAGTATTGTAGAGATGCAACTACAGCACAATACACCGGCTGAAACTGTAAAATACCTAAAAAAGACAGCAAAGACGGATGCAACCGACCAGCTACAGAAGCGATGGCAAGATAAACAGCTTCATGGCCAATACTCTGCCCGTACCAAACAAGCTGACGCAGACAAAACCCGTACCCATCAGTGGCTACGTAGTGCAGGGTTGAAAGCGGAAACTGAAGGTTTTATCCTTGCTGCGCAAGACCAATGCTTGCTAACTAGGAATTATCAAGCACATATACTAAAATATTGTGTCAGCCCAAAATGCAGATTCTGTGATAAATATCCAGAAACGATTGATCATCTTGTATCAGGTTGTACGGTGTTGGCACCCACTGAATATAAAACCCGACATGACAGAGTGGGCCAATATCTGCACTGGAAAATCTGCAACTTCTACGGGAAGGAAACTGAAAGAAAATGGTATGAACACCACCAAGACTCGGTTACGGAGATAGGACCTGTTACAATTCTATGGAACTACACAATACACACTGACAGAACAATCAAAGCCAACCGCCCAGATATTGTTATTAAAGACCACAAACAAAAAAAGTGCCTCCTTATTGATATGGCAGTCCCTGCTGACTGCAATGTATCTTTGAAGATATTCAAAAAGTTGTCAAACTACAAGGACCTTGAAATAGAAATCTCGAAAATGTGGCATATGGAACATCAACAATCCCTGTTGTAGTTGGAGCCCCAGGACTGGTTGGAAAAGATTGCAGTAGACTAATTGAAGGGATTCCTGGAAGTCCATGCCTCAAGGAGATACAAAAATTTTTCTGACAAGTACAGCCCACACCTTACGAAGGGCTTTATCTATGTAATTTAATTCTTTTTTCTTTTTTCTTTTTTTTTGTCAGTGGAAAGTGTCATGACGCCATTTCTAACCTTATATCCCTGGGCGGGACCCAGAAAGAAATGTGTAAACGCCAGAAATCAAAGAAAATAATAATATTATAATACTAATACTACTACTACTACTACTACTAATAATAATAATAATAGAATTCAGACATAAATTCAAAAAAAGTATTTTCATATTTCTAGTAATAATATTACTCATACATCTCCTGCTACTTCGTATTTTAATAATTCTTTAGATACTGATGGATGGGATCAGTACAACGAAAATTAAAATAGCCAGTACCTAAGTTAATTGAAATTCTCGACTAATTGGCGCCACAGACGAGACAATCAATGATATGATAAGCGAATAGAGCAGCGTTGCGCAGAATATTTATAAAAAACTTTGAAGTGGGATGTTCACAAACATCAACGATTTGATCACGGAAATACTGGTTATAGGCACAAATCCCAAACAGTATTAGATAATCTGGAAAAGTATCTGGAAATATGAAATTACATGCCACATTAAAAAAGCTTGTTACCTTTACGTAATTAAGAAGAAAAAAAAAACAAACTCGAATACAAATATGCCCTAAATGCAAATGAAGAATACATTTAAATGAATTGAAGGGGAAAGTAGTAATCGGATTAGTAAATCGGAGGACTGGGAACACACACACACACACACACACACACACACATACACACATATATATATATATATATATATATATATATATAAAACTTAAACTGACATTACTAACGATTAACATGTTTTAATATCCTAAAATAAATAAATATATATACACACACATATATATATATATATATATATATATATATATATATATATATATATATATATAGAGAGAGAGAGAGAGAGAGAGAGGGCGAGAGAAAGAAAGAGGAGAGAGAGAAATTGCTTCTCATCTATACAAAGTTTTCAATGTTAGAACGAGCCGACTTTAATATCAAAACCGACTGCGGGCAAATATTAAAGAAATGTGTTAGGAAGCTGCTCCTCTCCATGATAGCCTTTCCGGCGACCGTGGTCTTGTCACACGCATCAAAGCAGTCGTCGCTCTCCTCTTCTGGAAACACGTTGCAATTGATCTTCAACCACTCGAGCAAATGGTTCGACCAAATGTTACGTCTCTCTAAAAGTTTGCCAAACCCGTGTAGGCGTTGGAAAACACATGCGTGCTCACAACAGTTGAGCCCTTTATTTTATGGAGCGCCATTTTTTGTCGTGATAAGAGAGTACACCACTATAAACATGTGTGTGTGTGTGTGCGTGCGTGGCAGGAAGGAGAATGTGAATAATAACGAGTATATAACTAATTCAAGAACTATTTAACAACGTAGAATCTATGAAATTCGAAACTGAAATTCTTGGGCATGAGGCAACACCAAGCCTTCAAATTAACTTTGGTGTCTAAGTTGCTTCCTGACCGCTACTGAAACATATATTCAATCTGAAAAGATGCAAAAAAAATTGTCTCTCTTTCTGTCGTTTTTTTCTTTATTTATACAAGAGTCAATTTCGGCCAGAAATGCCATATTTTGCAATAATTTGACTGAAACAACTCAACTATAACTTTTCAAGCGTGACAGAGTTCAAAATATTTACCTTTTTATTCTCCATCATCTTTGCCACAGACACAACTCTGAAAACTGCGTCGCTATTTTATCGCCATTTCCATGATAACTATGAACTTCAATCTTTATTTCATTCTTTCCAGATATTTACAGATATGACACGCCATAACACTTCGACGGTGTCGAATCATACTGATAACTTGTGTGTTGCAAATGTAAAAAAAAAGAAAGTTATTTCCAAAAAATTTAGCTTTTAGAAAATACTGCACCGTGAATGGATTTCCTACTTTATGTCATTCTTCACTAATTATTTCCCAGTTTATAATATTTATAATCATATATTCTCTACAAATATCTTTTCCATCGATAGTAAACTCCTTATTTAGCATTGCTATTTTGACTCTAACCCTACAACTTAATAGCCTATGTGGCAATATTTTTGGAATTTTAGTATGCAGTAAATGCAAAGTGACTGCCAACTACAACATAATAAAAAGGTGGATTTGTATGGTTGAATACAACCTATATTGAAAATGAAATTGTACAAATCACTGAAGATACTTTAAAATCGCTGAAGTTTGAAGGGACTTGATCTTCCTTGACTTACCATGTGACAATAATGCGATTAAATCAACACATACAAAGATAGATATAATTAATTCAGCAATGTCCTCTGAAGGAAATTCCATTTCAAAATGAAGCGTCAAAAATAACACCAGACGTATACAATACGGCACTCAAATGAAATACTTGTGTTTTTGAGAAGAAAATAAGATAAGCCACACTGTTATGATCACCACCAGAATGAGATTTTATATAAAGGTATGTGGAAATAAACATAATTATATTGAGGAATGACGGTACCGAGTGGTATTAAAGGATAAAGAGAAGAAAATGACTCTAAATTAGCGGAATAATGAAAGTAGTCAAATATTTGTTTGGCAAATAAGTTATTAGTTACAGAAATAATAATAATAATAATAATAATAATAATAATAATAATAATAATAGTGGCACATAGGAACATCAACAATCCCTGTTGTAGTTGGAGCCATCGAATTGATTGGATAATATTCCAGTAGACTCATTGAAGGGGTTCCTAGAAGTCCATGCTTTAAAGAAATACCAAAAGCAGCCCACACGTTATGAAGGGATTTATCTATGTGTCTGTTTTTTTTTTGTTTTTTTTTTTAATTAATCAGTGGGAAATTTCATGATGCCATTTCTAACCTTAGGTTTCTGGATGGGATCCAGAAAGAAATGTGTACACAGCAGAAATCAAAGGAAATAATAATAATAATAATAATAATAATAATAATAATAATAAAATAATGTATGCACAATGAAATGTAATCACCCAGTAACAGGATTCAATCATCACAAAAACAGAATGTGCTTTCATGTTGACGTAGCAGTTACAGCAGTGTGTAATTTAGCGTTGAAGATCATCAAACAACTATCAAAATACAAGTATCAAGAATCTTCAAGTGGAAATTTGGAATTGTCCCACATGAAGCCTATAAATCCAATAGTGTTTGGGACCCTGGATTTAACTGGTAAGGATATGGTGGGAGACCATGCCTTACTAAAATAAGAAAAAAATATTATCGCAAATACAGCTCAGATATTGGGATGAATTTTATCTAAATTGTCTATGATCTTGGATTCTTTTAATTTCATATTTTATAGAATCTTCAGCGGAAGAACTCATTATGCCATTTTTGACCTTAAGTCTCTGTCTGCGAGCAAGAACAAAATGTGTATAGAACAAAAAGAAATAATAATAATAATAATAATAATAATAATAATCATATTCTTCTTCTTCTTCTTCTTCTTCTTATTATTATTATTCTTCTTCCTCGTTCATTCATCCTCCTGTCCTCATCCTCCTCGTTATTATTCCTCATTATTATCCTCCTCGTCATCCTCCTCGTCCTCATCCTCCTCGTCCTCATACTCCTCGTCCTCATACTCCTCGTCCTCATCCTCCTCGTCCTCATCCTCCTCGTCCTCATCCTCTCCCGCGAAAAATATATTGAGACACCTGAGATCATTTGGAGTTCGCAGGTGAAAGCACTGATCGGGACATCTCATTTGCTGAGGAAAACTTTGTCCCTATATTCCAAAGGAAGCTGACATATGACAACCCAGCCGCAATATTTAAGAATCAGAGACATTCTCAAATAATGACATTAAATATCGCCAATACAAGAAAAATATTCGTTATAAATAACAAGATAAATAATAGCAAAAATAATCATAAATATTTTCAGTATAACGGAAACGGTAAACATTCTAATGTATACAAAATGCTTGGAAACATTACTTAAATTAGTTATCAACTCCAAAGACGCAAACAACATGGCAAGAAACTTGATGCAACAGATTTCATCATAACGTAGAAAACACAAATAATTATATAGTCTAGAATTTTTAAATTCACATGTTAACTCTAATAACCAATCAAAAAAAAGCATTAGATAGTGGCACACCAAGACAGAATCTCTTGCCTGATAACCGATGCGAAAGTTACAGAAGATCACAGGGTGGAAATTTTTAGAAAAAATCGAAGAAATATCATATCTTTGCAAACAAGTTAAAAGAATTTTAGCATATAAAGATATTTTTGTGTATGATATTCGGTGTGTTAAGGATAGTGATAAAAGCAACAGAGACAAGATTAGATGGATAAAAAGAGTCAGCAAAGTATCCAGAATATATGTCTCAGTGATGCTTGGCGCTGCAACGACACTGAGAATGAAGCTGGAGATGTGTGGAAATATTCGTGTCGCTATTATTAAAGACATTCGTCGTGAATATGGAAATAATAATAATAATAATAATAATAATAATAATATATAATAATAAATAATAATGATAATTATTATTATTATTATTATTATTATTATTAGGAGTAGTAGTATTTTCTTTGCTTTTTTAAAATACACATTTCCTTCCGTGTCCCAACCAGAGATGTAAGGTCATAAATGCCTTCATGACATTTTCCACCGATTATTGTAAATAAATCACTAAATAAATTTTAAAAAAGTAAACAATAACACATATTTTACATTGATAAAACATTTTATAATGTGTGCTCTGTACTGGTGAGTACAAATTTATGTATATTGTTAAGGCATGGAATACCAAGAATCCGTTCAATGTGTTTATCGGAACCTTTTCCAAATAATCCGATGTTTCCAACAAGTGGAATTATTGATGTCCTCATATCACATATTTGTGAAATTTCCATTTCAGGTTCTTTCTGTTTTGATAGGTTTTTGAAGGTGTTCAAAGACACATTAAAATCTACACGGACTGTCATCTCAATAAAAAAGCACATTCTTTTTTTGTGTTCTTTGATCAGGATGTCTAGGTGATTAGCTTTGATTGTTTTTGTTTGTATTGTAAAGCCTCATAAAATTGTTACAGGTCGTATCTCTGTAACCTGGTCACGGTGGTGTTCATCACTGTTTTCCATCTCGAAAGATGCATATTTTCCAATGTAGATATTGGCCCATTCGATAATGCCGAGTTTTATATCCAGGGGATGCTAACACTGTCCACCTTGATACAAGATGATCAATTGTTTCTGGATATTTATAGAAGAATCTGCGTTTCGGTTTAATACATTTTGGATATTTATCACTAAATCTGCATTTATTTATTATTATTATTATTATTATTATTATTATTATTATTATTATTATTATTATATTTATATTTTTGTTATGGTCACACTAACTACTAATTCTGTGGGGAGTGCTTAGTGATGTTTTGTTATGACTACCTTTCATGATTTGTTTTTCTACCTCCTATAATATTACTGGCGTTACATGGACAAAGTTCTTCCTAGTGTGTTGGATGCACTTATCAAAACAATTTTTTTATGTCTCTAAAGCTGGGAATTCAAGGGGTTTCTTAATGTGATGTTGTGTTCCTTCTTTATCATTCCAAGTGCATTTATTATGACTGGTACTATTCTTGTTTTCAATTTCCATATTTTTCTATTTCGATTTCCAGGCCTTTATACTTCGCTAATTTTTTTCCAAATTTCTTGGTTGCTATGTTACAGTCCGCGGGGAATTCATCCCGATTAGTAGGCAAGTTTTATTTTTTCTCTTCGTTTTTTTGGAATTATGTCCGGCCTATTTGCTTCAATTTTTCACTTTGTAAATTTGATGTAATGCCATATAATTGTGATCTTTTTCTATTTTTAACCGATGCTGGGTGCTGTTCCTACCTGAATTTGTTAACATTTTTTCCAAGGTGTTTGCACATTGCCCAGTGTAAATATCGCCTCACACTCTCGTAACGATTTTTATAATTATTTATCGCAAGTACAGAAACTCCTGAGTTTAGATGGTCTATGGTTTCCTGATATTTGTCACTGAACCTGCATTTTGTATCCGCACTATTATGCATTCTCCGAGAGGGGTTTAACAAATTAGTTTAATAAAATGATCAAAAAATAAAACCAATTATTAAAGAATAAAGCATAATAAAAACCAAATAAAGGACAACTAAAAGAAAAAAAATAAGCAAGAAGAATAATAAAAACAAACAACCTACAATCGACCGACCATTTGATGAAAACCAGCTCTGAATTATAAAATAAAAAACCCAATAAAACGTTTAAAATTCAGTTTCAATGTACTTTTATTACGTAAAACTATTTTTACTAATCATGAATCTTAATCTTATTACAGTCTGCAAACGAACAGTATTTAAAAAAAAAAGAATATTACATTGTTTATTGATGTGTATAAACATGTCCTTTCATATATACGGATGTTCATACATGAAACTATCATTAATAAGTCACGTGTTTTATGTGTTGTTTAAAATTTCCTAACTGAGATAATATAATAATTAATAATAAATAAAATACCATGACATTTTATGAGAGATGTACGTAAAAATTACTTCTCTTATTTATGAAATTTTATATTATACTAATTTTTAAATATCTTTTTTAAATTTATTTTACTTTTATATAGTATTTTACATTATATTATTATTTCTCCAGAAAGCATTTTCAAACGTTATAATATAAATTTAAAGTACCTAATAATCAATAAAATATTAGATTGCTTCAAATATTTGTTAATTTGTCAAAATTACTGGGTAATTAAATAAGTTCACTTCAAATTTGAAAATATTGTCACATCTGTTCATTCATCCGATGACCTCAGTTGACCTCAGACGCCAATATCATCAACCAAAAGCTGACAAATGAGTCACTGTAGTTGAGAAATGCTTTTGATATTTTCTACTACTTTTTTCTGCTAAAAAGTAAGTACTGTTTGATTCAAATGAGATTAAGTAAACGTTAAATTTTCTAATTTTTCTTAAAAAACATTTGAAATATATATATATTTTTTTTATCTCTAAAAGATTTTTAAATTGCAGAATTTAACTTTTATTTAAAATGTCTTAAACTGGCAGGTATCATCGATTTTAATGAAAATAAAAAAAAAAAATATTCCAGTCAATATAAATTCGGTTTTAAATATACCAAAGCATTTTGCTTACTGTATATTAAATATGTTACTTTACTTTTTTTGAATTAAAGCTAAAAAGAAATATTCGAGAACGATTTTTCATTTTTCAAATTAATTTTAAACTATAGGTATGCCATTTATCGACAAATTAGTGGAAATCCCTATAAGTATACTCCGGAAGAAAAAAACTTTATAAAAGGCCATCTATTTATAAAGATGGATAACGAATAAATTTTGCTATGTCTATTAACAAAGCACAAGGACATACACTATCAGTTACTAGACTACAGATAGACGAATCCTATTTCTATCATGAGCATTTGTATGGTGATAGTTGATATGTGGGAAATAAAACTAATTTGTTTGTTTATACTCCACAAGGAATGACACAGAATATTGTCTACCAAGAAGTATTGTAAGGTAAAAAAAGTTTAAAGATATATTTGTGTTTGAAAAAATAAAGTTATATTCTTGTTATATATTTATTTTTAAATTTTATATCCCGGGCACCCCCCGGTATATCTGCTATCTTATTATATTTGTCTGAAAGTTCCTAGTTCCGCTGCTAGAATAAAGCCTTCCGTTATAATCCAGATACTCGTAAACATCGATGACTGTTAACTTTATCATTAACTTTAACTGAATATTTTCCATGCAAAGATTTGTCTTGCCAACGGCGTTACATCTGTTCAAGTAGTTTAACCTTAGCTTTCATTTTCATATTTCTGCTACAACATTGTCATCTGGGGTTCTGTTTTGGTTTTCTACAGAAATGAACTAAACATTGAAGATTTTTCTTACTCTTTTCCTGTTTTCGTGCTGTTTGATTAATTTTATCCAGTCCCTTGTTGTTTCCATGTATGTTAATAAAACAATACATGTTGTCTTGTATGACAGTTCAGGCTGAATATGACATCTTTCACCTTCTTTACCCGGTAGGTATAGACGGCCTGTAGCAGTCTTTGGATGATGTATGTTATGCTTAGAAAGAAGCAGTCTTGACTTAGAATCCATTAGTCTAATATCATTTAGAGTTCAGTTCAAGATGTTGAAACTATATTGAAGCACAGCGATAGCAAAGATATTTATAGCCATAATTCCATTCTGAGAATTTAAGTTAGTTCTTAATGTCAGACGCACCCATCTATAGTAGTTTTCGCATTATTTCTTTCATTTTTATGGTGAATTCCTTCACCCTCATTTACAACGAAGTATGTATAAGCTTGTTCTTGCTCTAAACCCTTGATTGTTACAATTAGGTCTAAGGTAATAGAGAAGGTTTATTGTAGTGATCCGCATAAAATTGTGTCTTTAGCACATTTCTCTAAACCGAATTCGATTCCATTGTCATCAATGAAACATTTTAACGTTTTCAGTAGGCCTTCCGGCTTACTGTAATTCCTAGCATACAGCTTTAACTCATCCATGTAAAATAAATGGTTTATTTTCTTTTGATATAGACATATGCCGTCCTGTTAATTTCACTGGTTAATGCTATTAGGGATATACAACATATTAAGGGAAACAAATGTCAACTTGAAGTATTCCTCTGGTGATGCTTGTTTTACCATACTTATAGATTTCTATTTATATGATTGAGGTGAAATGTTGTTTTCCATATCGACATATTTTGTTTGATAGAATTGATGACGACGGATGATACGTTGTATATATTTAAAGGCTTTAAGATCCAGGAATGGGGTACGCTATCAAATGACTTAAGGTAAGCTATCCAGGCATTACTGAGATTTAATAAAAATGTAGATGCAACTGCCACACAGTCAGCGGGATATCTGAAACCAGAAACGAAAAAGCTAGGCTAATACGAATAAAATAAAGCTATATCTAAATATCTCTACATGACCAATGACTTCTCTGAAAGTTAAATGCTGGTGTAGCTCAATTCGCAGCTCACCAAAGACTAAGGTGTTCAGGACATAAGGTTGAGACTAAATGGTTCATTTTCTGCAATGTACAATATATCGAATACATGCAACCTCAAAGCTAATATCTTGCATAACAGAAGTTAGCAAAAATGTAGTTTTTCTCACCAACATATTAAATCTATTGATCAACTTTTCTCACGATGCTCAGTTCCCACACCCAGATGAGTAGAAAAACCGTCATGACAGAGTAGGTCGATATCTGCATTGGAATATCTGTCATTAGTACAGGAAAAACACTGGCAAAGTGGTATGGAGACCATCCTGAATCTATAGATCAGGGAATAGATTTTGCCATCCATTAGGATTTTTCTATCAACAAATATCGAACAACATAATCAAATCGTACAGGGCTTATGAAAGACAGAAAAAAGTTTACACATTATGAAGATTTTCGAAAATCTAAGCAAATAAAATGGCATGAAGCACTTAAAAGCTAAAAATTACCCTGTTATCCTTAGATTTTTGGGTCTGATAATGAAAATAACAGTCCATTGTTCAACATTTCACCGGGACCGATCACCACCAAAAAATAATTCTAACAAGCATAGCTAATATAATGCGAAGATCTTTGTCCATTTAAGTTATATACATACATACATACATACATACATACAAACACACACAAACACACACAAACACACACACACACACACACACACACACATATATATATATATATATATATATATATATATATATATATATATATGTTTTCATGAAACAGCCTGTCGCCTCTGAATGTTGACTTTAATGTTCACTTTTATATTTATATTTACATACGCTCCATATCTGATATTGAGCACTTTATCCCATGAATATAGCACACATTAAAACTATATTTCTTCACACACACACACACACACACACACACACACACACACACACACACACACATATATATATATATATATATATATATATATATATATATATATATATATATATATATATATATATGTATATACTTTGTGTTTAATTAAGTGGAAAAAAACAAAAGAAAACCATCTTTCGATTCCTTCAGGTTATTGGCTGTCACCCGGTATGTGATTGTAAAACAAATAAAGAACAAATGATCTTATAAAAATAGTAAATACCCGAAGGATACATCAAATATATCACTCGTTATTTTTAACTTAATTTATTGCAGGTTTATCAATATATATATATATATATTTTTTTTTTTTTGTGAATTAAGCTGGACAACAGTAATATATATCGTCTAGGACCACAGATTTCATTGTCAGTTATCTGATCATAACCGGTTAATCATGTGCACTTGCGATGAATACACTCATAAATGGAAGTTATATGGGATCTTGAAGGATGAGGCATCCAAGACGCCTTGTCAGTCACATCTACATATTTAGAAACATTTTCAATCGGAGATTGTCGGAGCGAATGGGTTTAACCGATTTGAAGGTGTTTTCTCTCGGGCCGCACGTACAGTGCTACGTACTCTTTCTATCAAAATCTCTCACCATATTGGACAAATTTGCATATATCTGGTATTCGTATACCGGTTTGGCTGCCATGATGGTTACATTAAGCTTCGTACATTTGTTTCCCAGTGACACTTTCTGTCATACATCGCTTTCAATCAATAAATATTAATAATACAAACAAAATAAAATATATACATACATATATATATATATATATATATATATATATATATATATATATATATATATATATATATATATATATATGTGTGTGTGTGTGTAGTAAATAATTAGGTAAATATTAAAATGATAAAAAATATCGAATTTCGAATATTGTACATTAAACATTGTCATAATTATATATTTTGATGGATTTTATCTGTTGATTATTACTAATATTATTCTCTTTTTTTTTTAATCGGAGATTTAAAAAAAAAAAACAATTTTCAAGTAACGATTCTTAGATCGTTCACGAAGATGCAAGCCTCTATAAGAAGAACCAAGATTTGTGCTATCATCCACGCTGCTTATTTTGCAATCTTAGAATAGTTAAGAACTGTGATAAAAGCAAGAAAGACATGTGATCATATTTTTGGAACACTAGTTGAATGGTCACATTGGCTAGTTGTCGTAATCAAGATGATATTTGTGTTATGAGTTTGCAGTTTATGGAGAAATTAAATGGTTTTTGGTACATTGCATTACCTTAAATATAAATGACAACATCTCAACAAATGAAAATGTTTTAATCAAAATTATTGTCTTTTCAACTGTGATCTTTGCACAATGAAACGGAGATCTTGAGGAGAGGTTCATTTGTGTTATTTTATCATTAATGCTGAATAAACGATATTTACCTCTTCCAACTGAAGCCAATGCACACGATTATATATACCTGCCTACCTACATTGCACACACACACACACACACACAAGACAAATGCACAAAATAAAATATATATATATATATATATATATATATATATATATATATATATATATATATATATATATATATATATATATATATGTATATATATATATATATATATATATATATATATATATATATATATATATATATATATATATATATATATATATATATATATATATTATATATATATATATATTATATATATATATATATATATATTATATATATATATAGTGTAATTATTTTTTTTTAATTTTTTTTTTTTAATTTTTTTAATTACTCCAAACTTTATTACAGCATAATAACGATTGAAGTAAATAAAAAAATCAATGTATGCCGGTAATTTCACAAACAAAAGTGTGAGCAGTTTCGATTTCTGTGTGATGACACACTTTCTTCACTTTGATTTCAAAGAAGGTGCGGGCCGATAGATGCAATACTGCAGCTTTATAAATATAAAAATGGTTTCTATTTCCACTATAATGACACTTGAAATTATTATATATATATATATATATATATATATATATATATATATATATATATATATATATATATATATATATAATTCTATTAAAAATAATTTACTTTTCACACTGATAACGTTTGGGTGCTCCATGCCGTACATAGCAGCAGTGGTATATTTTATAAACTAAATTCCGGTAAAGCAGCGAAGAGCCACGATTCTCAGTTTCATACGCAGCGCGCAATCTTCAGTTGGTCGGTGTCTGTGATCGAAAATAGGCACCTTTATCCATCCAGGCATGTTCAAGATCGCAAGATACATATTCGGTAATGACACCGACTAACCTCGCACATGGGATGGTAGCCCAGTCGGTCAAGATGGAAAAAGAAACCCAAAATATATTTTCACCGGAAGATATTTTCTATTGCGAGAAAATATGCTCAATGCTAAGCGGAGCAAAATAACCACGGTTGAGGGACATGCCTTTAAAGCTGACAAATGCTTCAAAGTGCTTTGCAGCAGTGGTCGGAAAACTCCGGCACGCGTTCCACACTTGACACGCCAAGCAATATATAATAGCACGCAGCCGCAAATGACATCACGAAGTCCAAACCAATCACTACAACAAGGCAAACAGGATAATTAGCTGTTTAATTTTAATGTATACTAGAGTATATATACTATATATTATTAAAAAGCATAAATTGCAGAACAGGTATATTGATTTTGACTTGTATAAAAATACATATGATGTTAGCTCACATAATGATTTTAAAAGTCTTCAAAATGTTGCCGACCCCTGCTCTGCACCACCACAACACAATAACCCCACCTTACAGAGCATTTAGGATGAAAGTAGAATAAATAATGCTAAAATTAATTTACTTACGGTTTCACGCCGAAAAGGATAGAGTACTCCATGTCTCATATAAAGGTGTCTATTTACAATCACAGACACCGACATCCTGAAGATTTCGCTGTGCAACTGAAACTGCCAATCGTGCTCTCTCGTTGCTTTAACGGAATTCAATTATATATATATGTTATGTACTTGTACTCATGGTGAAGGCTTCCTTGCGAACTTTTACGTTTTAAGTAATGACTACTGTCAGATATTCATTATGTGCTATTCACTTTGGAATGCATCTCTGATATGAATAATAAGTAAAACAACAGCTACATTGATTTTTCCAACCCTACATTATCACGGCGATTGCATTGCATTAACCGTATAATAGCTCAATTAAATCCCATATCACCAATCAACACTACAGAAAAACGCAAGAAATTCAACACTGAACAACTTCAATTAATGTCTCTTAGACTTTTTTTCTGGGTCAATTATAATTTATTCTCGTAGATGGGAGAAAGGTTTCTTTTTTCTTCCTGACAAGTATTTCGGGGCGGGGGGGTATGTTGGTCGACGGAAATATACAGTATAAAAAACAAAAACTTAAATCACAATACGTGTAGCAGTAAATAAAACGGCTATTGTAATAATAATGAATGTCGAATTATGTATAAAAAACTGATAATTCTTTTAATAAGTAAACAGTTATATCTTATCTCAGATATATAGAGATATATCCAGAAGTATAATTTAAGAATTAGCTAATCTTAATTAAGTATTTTACTTAGGCTGAGTCATAGATACGCAATGACGATCGAAATAGTTACACATCAATTTAGCCAATATGTCAAACTTCCGAAAGTTGTCGGCAAGTCGGGCATTTCACAATGGTTATTAAATTATTACATGGAAATAGTATTGAAAACAGATAAAGTTATGAGGTACACAGTTAAATAGCCAACACAACCAAAGATTAAATATTAGTTTCTGCTGCGGTTTGGAGGAATATTTATTATTGGCCATTGCCCAAACTATTTGTTCGCTTGTCTGAATATTGGGAATTTATTTTAACTGGATGCACCATAGATTAGAACTGGTTGTTAGCCATGTCATGGAAGAGCGTACATTTTGTTAGATAGCTAAATCAGAAGATAAAATGATTAGTGAGCATAGACTGAAATGTTTGACTTTCAACTGTTTGTCCTCGTCAATTGCTGAAGTGATAAATCTTTAGCACACAACCTTTTCTTTCAAACCCCTCCTTACTCTGAATAAGAATGACGCCAAAATTGATTTGGTTAGACAAATGTTCTCTGCTGGTGAAAACGAGAGTTAAATGTGATTTATTCTCGTCCATTTTGACTGTGAGATTCAGTTGTTGCTGAGACGTTGTTGAATAAATATATTTTTAAAATAGTTGAAATTAAATAAAGCCAACGTGAATCACAGAATGGATTTTATAGCTAACAAAGATTCATTTAAATATGGTTTCGCAATTAGTAACGGTCCGCTTTGGGGCAATACATGGAATGTTATTTATTATAGGTAATAGCTGTAGGGAAATACTAACATATCTCTTCGTTACTTGGTCGTTTGTAAGTTCTAACTTCGATGATTTCTAATTGATTAGTATCTCTGACAAAGTAAGCATCATACAACAAATACTGGGTGTCATAAATTTTAGAGAAATGCTGTTTCTCTAGTGAGAACAATCTCCATATGTTACTCTATACCTGACACCCGTGGAGAGAATCAGTTAAGCATGATAATATACTAATAGGTGTCCCAGTAGAATAGACTTTTAACAAATAACATTTACAATTATGCCTGACAGAGATTAAGTCCACACTGGTTTACGAAAATTATCAATTTGTTACAAAAATGTTTAACATCTTCAGATATTATAGATATAAGATTAAAAGCTTATATACTGTAATGCTTTTCACGTCGGTAAATTGACTAGCACACACATATCAGAAACTGGTAAATACTGAATATATATATATATATATATATATATATATATATATATATATATATATATATATATATATATATATATATATATATATATATATATATATATATATATGTGTGTGCGTGTGTGTGTGTGTATGTATATATATATAAAGAAGAGGATAGGAGATTAGAGGAGAGCAGTCGAGTCATGATTGAGTAGCGGATAGCTGCTCGGATTAAGGAGTCGATTTCGAATTCCAGTCGATTCCATTAGATTCACTTACGAACTAATACCCTGGGTAAAGGTATTAATCCTCTTCTTTTCCCTCGAACTATGGGTAAATAGACAGACTGGGTAATAGCAACTGGTCTAGGAGAAGGGGAACTCTGAATTCAAACCTCTTTTGTGGTAGTGCACCAGGTCTCTGTATTCGGCGCTTCAAAGAAAATGTAGTTGATTGTGCATAAAGCCTTCACCACTATAATAAAATCATATGTGCTGGTGTCTGTCGTTTCCTATGAACTGAGCTGCTTGACCCTCCTACGTCAAATATGACGGGAGATTCCACTATATATATATATATATATATATATATATATATATATATATATATATATATATATATATATATTGTGTATTTAGGCAGCATTTTTCATTCATACATGTTTCATTAAATAATAAATGTTGTTTATTTATTTTATGTAAATTTTCAAAACGTGATCTATTTGATCCATTTTTTTAATACAATTCTTTTGCTTACATCAGCCATTATCAAAGATGACAATTTTATTGTAATATTACGATCATTAAACAAGAAAAGAAATCCACAATCTGTTTCTGTTTACATATTTTTAATACAATTTAAGCTTCCAGCTTTTATATGCTTTGTTGAAATCATCCATTAAACAGAAACAGACTATCATCAATTCTTATCCGTGTATTGCTTAATATATTAAACAAATTGCACCGTTTGATAATGGCTTATGTGAAATCATAGATTGGATTAAAAATATGTATCAATATTGTGATTTTCTTTCTTCGTTTAATGATAATGTTATTAAGCTTTATCAGACGTTATGAAAAGAATTTACATAAAAAAAAATAGACAACACTTGTTTATATTATTTAATGAAACATGTATGAATATATATATATATATATATATATATATATATATATATATGTATATATATATATATATATATATATATATATATATATATATATATATATATATATATATATATATATATATATATATATATATATATATATACATACAAACTGACAAGGATCACTTTAATGCACAAGGAAACCTATGAAATTACATCCGCACTATACTAGTAGAAAATATGGTATAATATCTATATTCACACGTTAAAATAATGAATAAAAATGATGGTAATAACAGTAATAAAAATGAATACGTAGGTGATTGTTGTTATATTCAATACCTCAACTCTAGACTTTCGTAGAGTAACTTTTATAATTGTTCAATACACTCTTTCAACAATTAACTGCTTATTTTACAATCATTTTATACTAAATTTGATAATTAATGCACACCCACACTCCCCACCCCCATATATATATATATATATATATATATATATATATATATATATATATATATATATATATATATATATATATATATATATGAGTGTAAAGAGAGAGAGAGGGGGGAGAGAGAAAGAGGAATTGAGATATAAATGAAAAAGCTTTAACGTAATCTTACATAGTTAACGCCTAATATTAATATTCCCAATTTCTATATTTCTATGACCTGACAACATCCACTCTGACAGGAAATGAAAATACATGTCGTGATCATCTCAGATATCCCTAGCTACAGCGATTCTGAGATATTCTGAATATTGAAAAGGGACAAGACCATCGTTTCCAACATCGGGAACGAACGCTGGCAGAGATTTGACAGCGGTCATAATAAGGAGCGCTCGTTGTCAAATTGACTTCCTAAACACAGTTATTTGATTTTGTTTCGAAAAGTCGAAATGCTAACTTAGCAAGATTACGTATTTGTTCTCATTACCCAAATGATTTCCAACACGTATAGGGCAATCGATTTTAACCTACTGCAAATGTTGTTAATATACATAATATCATCCTTTCTATTCATTTCTTTTATTGTTGGGTTTTTTGGATGGTGTCATGAATAGCGGCACGAAATGTTAACTTGGGGAGCTGAGTTCGAACTCCCGTCGTGTCTTTTATATTCTCTTATATGAAAATATCCTCCTACTCCTGCTACCGATTAAATAAAATGACTTGTATCTGAACAAATCCGTGTTTTCTCCAAAAATGTTTAATTTAATATTTATTCATGCAAGAATTATTCTTACAATAATAAAAAAAAGATTTCAGCTTTAAATAATCTTCAATGTCTTGTTAGGTCGTAAAATTCTTCTTCTTCTCTGTCTCGTTCAACAAGCGCTGATTGCATGATATGTTGTTGAGTTATCGGCAAGTTCCTTTTAGCTCGAAATAGAAAAGATTTTGCTGAATAGACAGGTTCGTTCTCATCTATTTTCTAGTGGTTAATATAAAGCTGCATTTTGCATCTCTGAGCTTCAATGATCTCCTGCTCGCAGACAATATAAAATTATTTCTCTCACAAAAACGGAATGCTTTACGTTCCTATTAATAAGTCTATGTGCATCTTTTGATTCTTGAACTAATTAATTTCCTTTCAATCATAACCCGCTGATTCTTTCTAGTAAAAGACTGGATGTCATTTATAGCTGTTTTATCTAGAAATAAAGCAGAAATCGCCAGCTAATGAATACTGTGTGTCTGGAAATTAACCCTAATGTATATTTTGTGAATCATTGTTCTAACAATTTTGTTTTGTTATTTCCAATTTGGAAAATCGTAAAACGCTTGTGCTGTGTTGGTATGTGCATGTGTGTATTGCGTGTGTGATAGTGAAAGAGAAAAATGCGTCCAAAGACAGCAAGAGATCATTTCTATTGAATAAAGCATTTCTCCATTTATCCGCAGTTTCGAATTTATCCATATCTCTTAGATGCTATCTTTTTTTTCTCTCGATAGAGTTCCCAAAGCCCAATAATAAATAATATTGGCAATACAGATAAAGTCAGTGATATTTATAACATGCATTATCTAAACGGCAAATTGTATATTAGCGATTGGTTAGAAACAAGAACTAAAATTTTGACAATAAAACCGATTCTGATATTTTAATTTTATACTTTATTCGTAATTGTTGTTAATTTTATTGCATTTAATTTAAGAATTATATTTTAATTATTTACATTATTTATATGTGGACTATTTTCCTTATCTTTTTTGTTGTTATTAAAACTATTCAGCCGTTGTGGTCGAGTAACTTAGGGGAATTTATTTAACCTACGGGTGTAAAGTGTTCATGTTGTATACCTATGTCTAGGAATATCATGTCTAGGTCCTAGTATAGTTCAGTTATTGTTTCCACTCAGTTCAAGTATACACTGCACGGCAGCGATTTACTTGAACTCAGGGCTTTTTCGTTCGAAGTATTGCCGCAAAATCAACGTCTGAAGTATTGTGAGGTTTGTTCGATTATTGTACGTGAATGTGTAAAAATATGTGTGAACAAAATAGTTTGTTATTTCTGATACTGAATCGTTGTTAGAATGTTTCTTCGAGAAAATGTAATATTTTGGTCTGTGCTTTCTTTTTTCGGGTATCGTACACACTTTCCTTCAGATGTTTAAAACACTTCTTGGTTGTAGTTTTATTTAAACAATTTTGAAGGGTTCTAAGTCAGTCGACTCTATACAGGAGTTTGCTTTTACTGTTAATGATATGTATGTTGAGTTGTATGCATATTTTTACTATTTACAAGAAACAATACTTCACAGCTTCCCAATTCTACATCTAAAGTAGGCTCTGAATACTTATTTAACTATTCTGCTTAGTTTTCAAATCTTAGTCATTTTCAACAGTATATTTTAATGTTAGTCTCTACTGTAAGTTTTTTTTTTCATATATTGTAATTATATATACATTTACTATAGAGATGGTCGCATATAATTTTTTTTCCAAAATCTCAAGTATACCTCATATAACAACAGTTATTTCCCACATTACATTCCATATCATTTTGTTTTATATTCACTTTCATCTCTGCCGTGCACCAACGGCTTAGTCGTAGACCCCCCCCCCCGATTGACGCCAATCTAGTCGGGTTTCGATCCTAGCTAGTGGCAACCTGATGTCTAGCCACACTGATGAGCTGTGGTACAGCGAAAAAGTCTGTCTGGGGATGAAAAGATATATATATATATATATATATATATATATATATCACGCTACAATGCTTTCAAATTTTAGGTAGAAACATCGTAGCGTGAGTGACTAATCTTAATTTTTTAAATTTAAAAGCTCTACACGTTATATTTATATATTTTTTTCTTTATATGTGTGTTGAGCGAATTTTTATAAAGCTGTTCTCTGATCTAATTTAATTCTGAACAAAACCTTTTTTTAAAAGTATATATCAGGTGTAAAAGCAAAATTGCCAGAAAGATGTAACTGCATAATTTTCCAACTCACAAAATATTTAATGTCTAAAAAACCACTAAACTAATTGAGTTTCTTTTTTGCGGATTTTCAGATAAAACGTTAAGCCATCTTGGAACCATTTGTCGTAAGAATCAGGTAAAATCCTTTGAAATATACAGCTACAAAGTGGACCGGTTAAAATCGTTTTGTGTCAGCCCCACTGTCTCCCCAACTGAGAAATGGTGAGAGGCAAGATGTAAGTTAGGCATTCAGTAATGGTACTAACATTTATACCCTGGTTTTCATCTTCAAAAACCATTCAAGAAGTATCCAGAAAACGGTGAATAAGATTAACAAAGAGGGAACAGTAGCAATGAAGACTAAATCAGGAGGTCACAACAGAAAGAATGATCATCATTTCAACTTAGAGCTAAAGAGATAACTTATTAAAATCAAAAATAGGCCATAAGACGTTTGACACGAGAGAAAGGAGTTTCAGCTATGACAGCCCAAAGACTAATGAAAAAAAAAAATTGAAAATGAAATCGTACGGGAAACGTGATGCAACTTGTTACTCCAGGATAAAAACCCTAGAAGGTTAGGGAGGGCAGGGATCACCGTGAATAAGTTTGAAAATAAATATATATATATATATATATATATATATATATATAATGTAAATTTTATTTTAATCTTTCATTAGCTTCAGATCCATTGCTATCATTAATTAATGACGAACATGTAATTTTCGATTATGATTGATTTCATCACGATTCTTCTGTTAAGCTTGTACTGTAATTATAAATTATTATTGCTCAATGTAGATTCCAATAATGTTATAAAAACCTCAGAGAATTCCATTAAGATATTTTAAATCATTTCTAAGATACAACGGTTCAAATTTAATCTAACAATTCAGCAACTTTGGTGCTACACGATTTGGACAATTTTGCTGTTACACCTGGTGTGTATGTGTGTGTGTGTGTGTGTGTGTGTAGTTCAGAATGTATGCATTTTTCTTGAGCTGAATGGAAAATGAATCTTCAGACTAACCCCAAACTAATTCCGACAATGGTGAATTTAATAGGGTATAAAATTATTTTAGCCTGAACCGTTGTTACCAACAGGTGATAAATGGCTAATATTTAGCAATTGATTGCCTCTTCACAGGGTTACGGCATATTTGATTTTCCTTTATGCTCCCCAACCGATGAGTTTATCATTGTAATATGTGTGATACTTCGTCAAAGTGGGTTTAGAGGCGCTCTATTATGAGGGAAATTGTAGCTGACGAATATCACACGTCGATATCTGATCAATATCGATTTGGCAGCCGTGGAGAAAAGGTACGATGCTTTAAGTCCAGAAAACCCCAATCATCTATGTCAGAAAAACGTCACTGATGATACGCATCCGTGAGATTCATTTCACGGAAATACATATAGGCATATGCATATTTACATTTGTTGCATTTGTTGTATTTCAGAGAGAAAATTGTTCAATATCCAAGATACTGTGCACCCATCCACCTTAGATACATAAAAGGTTTAACAATATAATTATATTCTGGTCTTGAAAGCCAGTAGGCTAATCTCGTTGTATTTAGATCAACTCAGGGATATCGCCAAATTCATCAGCTACAGCCGAACAGCATCGTTGTATAAATTAAAACAATCAGTAAAATATAGCCTCATGTAAAATGGCAGATTGAGAAAACAATTCTTATACCAGTAAATGTAAGAAAGAAGCAACACACAAAGAAAACTAGTAATTTAAATCTGGAAAGTATATTACGCCACAACAATGAACAATGCATTTTTAGAAGGGCTTCAGTGACCTAATTAACTGCATGGACACCCATAATAATTTGATTTCCACAAAACAAATGAGGTAAAACATGACGTAATTTCTGTAATCACTGATAAATCTAGGAATGTAGGTTATTCCAAGAATAAAATGGGATACCCAAGTGAAATAAAACTAAAACATAGAAAAAATCACCATCAGCATAACCTCAAATCTTATAAGAAACCAGAAAAATCACAGATTTAACCACGTTTATCAACATAAACTGCCTTCCTAAGACAATTATCACTCTAAAGCTAGTATAATTGAAGAAAATTCAACATGATGTCAAATGAACCAAGAAATATGAAAGAGGAAAATAAGTTAAAATTATTTACACACTCTACATTATTCGGACTGTTGTCCACATGTTTATTGCTAAACCCACGATTTTCGACCGTTGTACGCTCCGGCCTTCTTCAGGTGATATACATTAGAATTCCGAACCAGACACTTTATTTAGTCTACATCTTTTTTGAGTAATCCAGAAAGTGACTTGACCCAAACAGTTGTGAGTTCAATACCTGTCCACAGCAGAGGGGACAAAATCTTTGAGTGCTGAGTCACTAAATGGATTTTTTTTTTAAAAACATATCACCCCAAGTAAGGCGGGGAGCCACTAGGACGCAAGGGGTTACAGAAAATTTAGAGCAAGATCAGATAGGAGTGATAGAAGAAAGGATGGGGGTAGTGGATAGATCAAGGCAACTGGAGATGTCGATTGACATTACACTTGAATAGCTGGAGATTATAGCTCAGAGGGAAACAGGAGAAAGGAAGGGAGTTCCACAGGCGAGAGGTGCGAGAAATGAAGCTATTAGAGACGGCTACATTTAGGAGTTTCGACAGTGAAGGTGTGAGAGCAGGATGCCAGCCTCGTAGGGCGCTGGAACTCATGACGTCTGGGAACCAGCGAATGCAGCTCCTCGGAGCAATTGCCATGAAAGTATTTGTAGAACAGACAGAGGGAGGAAATTGAGATATCCAACAAATCATGTGGAATTACAACAATCTACCCCGATAGACTAAATAAATGTTTCGTTTCTAAATTCCAAAATGTATCACATGAAGAAGGCTGAAGCATACAACGGCCAATTTAAGAGCAGTACTAAACTGGCGTCTAGGTGTCACCAACTTATTCTTGAGCTGGCAGGATGTAATCATAGATTCTATGCTAAGAGTTTCTTTTCTCGTACTTCTTTCTTGTGGGATTCTCTTCCGGCTTCATATTTTCCAGGCAATTATAATCTGGAAAAATGTAAATGCAATGTCAATCGCTATCTGCTGCCCTCTTCATTACTCTTCCTCTTTTCCTACTCCTTAACAATGTTCCTTTTCTATCTCTTCCACACCTAGTAAAACCCTTGCATCTCGGTGGCTTTAGTGCCTTGCTTGGGCTGAACTAGATTAAAAAAAAATAAAAATAAGGACAACAGTTTCAACGATGTAAATAGTTTATAATAAATCATATCAGAAATCTAGGCAGTTAAGTTAAAATTATATTAGAAGAAAACTAAGAAAATCTTGAGGGCTAATCAACTGGAAAATAACAAGATCTTTATTAGGTGGATACCGTTTTTATAAACGACAACTATGAACACACCCAAATTGATATTAATGATTCATGTCAACTCAATGATTTTAAACAATGGAAATTAAAAGCGGTTGAATAGTGCATAAACTGTTACTTAGATCATATTACACAGAAA
Organism: Acanthosepion pharaonis; assembly: GCA_903632075.3. NCBI lineage: Eukaryota > Metazoa > Mollusca > Cephalopoda > Sepiida > Sepiidae > Acanthosepion > Acanthosepion pharaonis. The sequence goes on along the minus strand of CAHIKZ030005463.1, from coordinate 232,252 downwards.
TGTCTATGTATTTAATTAAAATGCATGTGACGTGGTCATCTATTTAGGGTTGAAGCATCATTTACGATCTAAATAAAATTAATTTTTTTCTCAGTGAGTGTTTGGAGAATCTAACATTCAGACACTATAGAATTATAAAGAATTTCAATAGTATATACCTAATCCCTGTGCAACACTATTTGCTTTAAACTGCATTTTCACAGTTGTGTTGTTATAAATTTAATGAAACCTCTTTCACAAATCTTCTACTAACAACCATACTATATAGTTCTTTGTTTAGTTTATATTTTCAGCGGTAATTTAAATAAATAATTATTTCAACAAACATATATGTACCTTTTGACTAAACGGTGATGTAAATACTAATGATGATGTTATATATGTATATATAGGTATCGTTTCTTGCTACGAAAATAAATCTAGCACGCAAAACAATGATATACAATGACAGAAATGGTTTTCTTTTTAATTGTAGGATTAGGAGATTTATTTAGAGACATGCTAGTCGTACCGTGGTTTGAAGCTTATTCAAAGCTTATAGAATTGTGGCTAAAGTCTGCAGCGACTTTACGCTTTCCTGATTTCAATATGTTCAAAATTGGCAAAATATTTACCAAACTTACCAATAGGTGTGCAGACATTAACAAAGAATTAACGCGATCTTATCAATAAATAATACATGCAGAATCCTTAAGGTAATTCATTTTTCTTCAACAATGCTTCCATATCTTAGAAACTAATCGGTCACGTCTCGTAGACTATGACATGAGACGTAAGTTCATTCAACACAAGATACCGGACGATTAAAGCCATACTGTAAGAATATATGTGCTTTTTCTTTTTTTTTTTTTTTAAAAAAATGTTACCGCGCGAATATCTATCTTTCCATTCAGACAGAAGCAATTCTCGTCAGTAGTTTTATTATTAGCATGTGTAAAGAAATAACATCATGAACTTTTAACGGGAAGATAATACCGAATTTCTCATAAGTTACATTGCAATTGATTAAAATCTTCGTTATTTTTCATCGACCAAAGGGCTTTGTAGCCGCTGGGGTATCTTTCAGAGTGCGGACTCTAAATTCCTGCGTGTATGATCTCTCTGGGATGGGTGTTTATATATTTACCTGTTATATGTTTCCCCTGCTCCGTGCGATTATATCAGGTGAGGCTGGGCCAATCATGGAACTACATTCAGTGGGTAGTAGTTTATATCTCCTGTCAACCCAGTCTCTGAAGGAAGGTGTGTGAAAATTTATTCAGGTATGATCTGTGGAGAAATCCATGCTACATACATTAGATAAGAACATGATCTGAATTAACATAGCAGAATTGGATATATAACAGTGCAAATTAAAATAAAAGATTTCATATGTTAAAATGCGACCACATTTTCTATTTAAGTCTATTTAAATAAATAGTTAACATTATATCAGCAACGCCGAAAGTCAAATTAGATATAATAATCTGGCATCCTAACTTGATGCCTTAGAAATTATCGTCGCTGAATTCGGTCAAACTAACCCCCCTCTAGATGTATACATATATTTCGGGTTATATGTCGAAGAAAGCAATTTAGAAATCTCAAAGAAAAATATTAATTTCTTCGTTACTAGTCTAATCTTGCTTTTATGAGAAATGTATACTCCACTCTGTCTAATTTAAGACTAATATACCTGCTACTAGTTAACACATTACTAATGAGACCTTCGACTACATTTAGCATATTTTTCAAAGCATTCTTTGGCTAAATATTTCTTCTTACGGATACGTTTTCTGTCGAGTCAATACGGAAATTGTATTTTCTCTTTGTAAAACCTGATGATCTTAATATTTCTGCCATCGTAGATATGTAAAGTATATAGTAATAGAAGAAAAATATATATAACATTTGCAGTAGGGAACGATTTATTTTAAATATAAACGCCAGGAGATGTTGTAAAAAAGATTCTCCAGGAAGCGTAATTCGTCATCAAATATGCTTATACAACTATTTCGACTTACTAACTTGTGTCCTATTCTAGAAATGCATACTTACTAACGAATCCGTTATTGGCATTAGAAAAAGAGAATCAATGGAAGCAACCATTAATATTGAAACCAGTCTAGCGAAGAGAAAATATTTACAATGGTGTAGCCATTACTGCCCCGGAAGCGATAACGTTCCGATATCAGCCATTTGCAATTCTTTAGAAAATGACAAAGAACAACTTCGTTAAATATAGATATATCATTGCTTTGATACCGGGATTAACTAACAAACCACAAATAGTAAAGTCTGCCAACAAGAACACAACATTCATATATCTATTATTAAGTGGATGCAGATGACTAAGCCAACTCCGATCAAGTTTCAACAGAATATAAATTGAGTGCGACAAAAAATCAAAGAATGAACAAATGAAACATGTCCATTTTTAATTTTCTTGATTTTGTTTCAAACGATGTTTCAGAGCTTATATGAAAGATTCGTACATATTATGAAGAGAACTGTCTTTGATAATTCCTGGGATATGACAAGAAATATGGAAACAATACACATTCAATGGTTAAAAAAATATGAACAGAAATATAAATTTATGGATCGGTTCAAGAAAGCAACAAATATCAGGACGACTTTTCTTCAGCCACTAAATATATATATATATATATATATATATATATATATATATATATATATACATACATACATATATATATATATATATATATATATATATATATATATATATATATATAATACATACATACATACATGTGTGTGTGTGTGTGTGTGTGTGTGTGTACGAAATTCATATTTCATTATTCATGAAACATATATAAACCCGCGGCCTTGAATTGATGTTGTCACGTCTTTTATGAAAAAGTAAATTGAAAAGAAATATGCCTAATATTTTACCAGTGCAATGTCACGTTTGATTTGGTAGGAAAAAAAATGATTCAAAATAAAGAACATAGGAAACACTTTCTATTAGAAGATTCTAAATTACTTTTACACAAATACACACACACATATATATGACACAATATATATATATATATATATATATATATATATATATATATATATATATATGACCTAAAACATATATATATATATATATATATATATATATATATACATATATTTATACAGTATTGTATGTGACATATATATATATATATATATATATATATATATATATATATATATATATATATATATATGAGCATTATATGTTCATATATCTATATTATATGTGAGAATATATAGAAAAAGAAAATGATATATAGAAAACGAATCATATCTAAAAATAGTTATATATATATATATATATATGTATATATATATATATATATATATATACGATTATATATGTGTTCTATATATATATATATATATATATATATATATATATATATATATATATATATATATATATATATGAGTTTTGAAAAACTTGTTAATTCGAATGGGTAGTCCCAAGGAGGTTGAAATCCCGAGTGTTCAATGTCAATCCAGAGCTAATATGTTGAAGAAAAACTTTTGAAAGTGCTATCTGGTGATCCATTTTCCTTTAAAAGGGCTCTGGCATAATAAATTATTATAATGGAACCTTAAAGTTGTCTGTTTTTTTTTAATATATATATATATATATATATATATATATATATATATATATATATATATATATACATATTTATTAATATGCACATAAATATGACGCGTATCATGTGTATATATGTGTGTCTCCAAACGAAAGATAAATAACACAATATGGAGATATGTCGCGGACCTTTTCGAAAATAAGTTAACGTTGCTATGAAATCTTTACAGCTTAATTAAACTATTGAATATTTTTATATTCTTATTTCCTTTTGAATTTTTTTTTAATTTCAGTTTATGTTACATACTCCCGATCTTTCGCGTTGAAAAAAATATTAACCAGACATCTTATTTTAATATTTTCTTTAAATTCAAATCAATTACTGCATTACGTAACACAACAGTACTGACCCTAGTCTCATAACCACTATCATTAGATTATAATAAGAGGTTCAGTACCAAACATAATTGTATGTAAACTAACTGACCTACATCTGGTAAGTTATACAACACTCCTTGTGTTTCACTGGTATTTTAATAACGCACGAAATAGCTCAAGGAAATAAATAACTTTAATTATGCTTTCATTGATTAAAACGTATTGACACCGTAAATATCTGCTACAATATTGTAATAAAGACGATTTGCTTCATTCACTTCTAACAAAGTGCTAATGTCACTAAGAGACACGTGTCTATTTGGAGTGAAATTGAATGAGAACACTTTATTAGGAACTTGAAACTCAATCCTAAAATGGAAAAAAGGGACAAATGTATAATAAACAGAGTGGAGTGTAAATCAAAATATAAGCAAACCTCTACAAAATTTAAAATATAATTACTCACAAAAGTTCAACTTATACTCAATGGTTCAGTCTCAATTTTGGGAGATTTACTCATTAAATTCGAAATACTGATGAGTGATTCTTTCATGTCGAATATATAAAAAAATATAATTAAAATTGTTATATAGCAATAAAGTGTCGTTGCCGATACAGGATTTGGAAACCACTAGCGAGCAAACACAGGTGATTCCATTTGAAATAATAGATCACTGACCATAAAGGAAACTCATAAATGAAAATTAGCGTGGCGTCTAATTGATCACCATTTCTACTCTATCCTCTGTTTCTATAAGGATCCCTTTTTCTTTACTATCCCTTATCTCTATTCACTATGCTATTGCTCTATTGGGATCACTATTCGGTGTTTATTTTCCGAGCGACTATTATTGAGCAAGTAATTTTAGCGCACTTGATATTCGAATGTGTCTGACACCAGTATTGTTCAACGGCGTTACTATACTTGTATCTGCGTTTACAAAATCTCTACTGCAGCGATAATTACGAAAGTAACAACTAGTATTCGTTGACATCACAAAATGGCAACGACTGTTCGTTGACATCACAAAATAATCCTTCTTTTTGAACGTCTTCCCATTTAGATACAAATATGTCTTAATATATTCTTTATAATAATGTTATAGAAAAATATTTTAATTTAATATTATTTACGGGATGACTGACTCAGAATAACACAAAAGTATCATAATACCATTGTTTGCTCTGAGTGTCGTATGTTGTACACTGTAATTATATATATATATATATATATATATATATATATATATATATATATATATATATATAATAAAAAACACTAAGCTTAAAAATCTCCTGTACTAGGAAATATTCTCATAATTTCAGTTTTACCTGTAATTGATATATTGAATTAAAGATATTAGAAAGTATTTGTAATTATAGAGACAGAAATTGAAATGAAAAAGACGAACATTCGAAATGAATAAATTTTCAATTTACGGGATAATCTTATCAAATAGTAACTGTAATAATACAAAAAAAAGCCTTATTGCTGTATCACGTTAAAATACCGCTTCTAGTACAATCATCAAAGTTAAGCAACGTCGAGCCTGATCAGCACCTACATGGATGACCGCTTGAAAATACAAGTTAGGGTAAGCATGGATATGTGGAGTGGTGTAATGGATAACGGTTCGAAAATTGAAAATCATTGAAACGTGTTCCAGTATCCAGTGAGCATCGTTATATTCACTTGCGCGCAAATATCCTTGGGAAAGATATGAATCTACCTGTTTTCACTCCAGGTATGTGTTAATTCGTAGTACTTTTAATAGTAAACATCATAATTATATCTAAAAATACTTGCGATCTCAAAATATTTATATGGCTTTAAATAACCGTAGAAATGGTTGATAAACCGTAAAAAAAGCAAATCAATCAATCAATAAAAAACGTAGCAAAATTATTTACTTTAAAGTATTTTACAAAATGTGTATAAAATCGATAAAAGAAATAACATTTTGTGAATAAATCTCTATAAAATTACAAGTTCCACCCACCGCCTTTAAAAACTGCCATATCTAAAAAGATTTTCCAAGCGTAGCTCAAATGTGACACATGGCGGAAAGTATTGGGGACCCAGTAAGGCTCGAACTCACTACTCAGTTATAATGAGACTAGCGTGCTAACCATTACACCACCTAGAAGAGAATCTAGTGTCATATGTATATGACAATAGAGATTTATCATTTTTTTTTTTTTTTACAAACTTGTTTCGGGGGGAAAATGTGCATATCTTGTTTTTAATATTTGCAAATTTTACCCTCACATCCAAATTAAATCAAATTAAAGGAAAAAGTCGTAAATAGCATACCTTATATACTGGAGTAGAGTGCGAGATTTTATTATGATTTAAACGAAAAATAGGGATCGAAATATATACAGATATTTTTCGAAGAGTTTAAAACTCATGCATTTTTAGTTAACGGTTGCACTATACACAGGTAATTTTTTTCTGGAGGCTTTAAATTCATGCAAAAAAGAAAAAAAAATATGGGGCGTACTATACAGGGTTTATAGAGGCGTATATACGGTATGCGTCTAATTCGCCAAATATATAGATACAAATGCACAACACAAAGAACGGATTATTTATATTGGTATGAAGCACAAAAATACCCAATATACTCAAGATTAACAGAGCCAAAAAAAAATCTATATTATTTTGCAATCACAGAATGTGCAGATCAGTTCTTTGGTTATAGACAATTGCAACTTAAGTTGCATATATCTTCTTATTTTTATTTGTTTTTGATTATTTTGTAATTTTTCTCTGGTGTGCTTGTTTAATCCAGAGTAAGTTTGGCGCCATCCCCTCGCTATAATTCATTTGATGGCGCAATCTAATTAGTTTTAAAAAAATTCTTTCATATCGCAGGTAGAACTCGCAAGGAACACAAGCAAACTATAAAAACTGAAGAAAAGAAACTAAATAGAGAATTAAGTATAAGTCAAGCAATAATTATGTTCTAAAATAGAAATATATTAAATCGTGTTAGCATAATAAATAGGAAGTGAATAGCATCATCTCTAGGAAAACTGAAACGCTCTCTTACAATGTCTATAAGGGAAATCATGCGGAAAAAAACATAAAAAACGAACTGTTAATTCTCCACTCTATATTAGAATATTAAGATTTTCAGGGAAAGATGAATTTATTTCAACATGTACTGAGACCAGTCCTCGTTCAGGAAATACATTTGTTTTTTTCACTATATATATATATATATATATATATATATATATATATATATATATATATATATATATATATATGTGTGTGTGTGTGTATGTATGTATGTATGTATATGGGGTGAGTGTATATCGGTATGTGTTCATGTGAGTGTCATATATATCTTGTTTGTGGTTGCAATACCCATTCAAAACTTCCCTTTCCGTTAATAAAAAAAAACAAAAAACTCAAAAAATAAAACATTGTCATATAATGATAAATAATTGTGTCTGTGATAAGTAGAAAAGAGTGTTCTTGGCGAGAGGAAAATGTGTTTAGAGTGTCTCTATAAATGTTTCGTTTTTCCTTTTCTCATAAGTTAAAATGACATGTTCTACTTTTTACACAGCAACAACGAAGCCAGACAAAATGGTGCAAACCCAATTGTTTCTATGCATAAAAGAAGCAAATCATGCACATTCACCAAATATTCAACGCGAAAATCACAAAGTGCGTTTTATACATATTTTATATATATATATATATATATATATATATATATATATATATATCTGCGTGTGTGTGTGCGTGTGTATATGTGTCGTTTCGGTGGTTGTATGTAATGGTTCACGTTGCAAAAACAAATATATATAATGAGTAATCTTGCTATTCAATGCTATTAATACATTTGAATGTGATAACTGATTCTATCAGATTTTTGTTTTTACAAGGAATTCTTACTGTTCGTTGATTTTCGCTTTAAAGACATGGTCACCTGACCGCTCGCGTATTCTACCGTCATGTACTTTGTAGTCATTCCTCGCCTATCCTGGCTCTGATAATACATACTTTTCTGGCACATGACCATGGCTTTGAAGCCTCTCTGGAACTTGTTACTGTAGAAGCAATAGATGATGGGGTTGGTACCGCTGTTGGCCAAACCAAGCCATTGGACAATCGGCATGACAATCTCGTTCAGCCATTTGATGTCCCGCGTCTTGGGAGAGAAATAGCTATGCAGACGGATTATGTACATTGGCAACCAGGAAAGAGCGAAGAGAAGAACTACCAGGACTAACATCTTGACCACTTTTATCTTGGATTTCATTATCGTTTTCGATCTGTCGCACAGGCCTGGTGAATCACGGTTCCAGACACGAAATCCAATTAGAATGTAGCAGAGCATGATCAAAAGGAGAGGGATTGTGTAGCAGCAGAGGAATATAGCGCCGAGAAAGAAGGCCTTTTCTGTTTCGGCGTCTGGCCATGCCGGATAGCAAACGTGTAAGTTTCCGAATGGTATTTGAGTGTAGAAAACTGCCCACGGGATCATAATCATCATGGCAAATACCCACGTGGACACGATGATAATCCGAGATGTACTGCTTGATATTTTAAACTGTAATGTATAACAGATAGCCAGATACCTACAAAGAGAGAAAAAAAATAAGTGTTAGATTGGTGTAAACATACAAGCACTCATAAACTGTCAAAAATATGCATATGCAGTTAGTAATTTGCTAGTTGCTAATTATTGATTACTTTCTTAAAAAAATAGTTTTTATTTCTGAGTAGATTTCGGCTCTCGAGAGTTTAGAGGAAAAGAGAAATGTAATAAAATCATTTACATAAATCTGAACCTTGCAAAGCTCCTTGGGCAAGGAGTGAAAGATCAATTGAATGTAAAAGATAGAAAATTAAAAAAAAAAGAGACAGAACTTTTTTTTCTCTTACAATAAATTGTTTTGAAATAACATGATTTTTTTTAAATAAACTACTTGAGCCGTTTGACTTGACCGCCAAAATTTATCGGAGTCTGTAATTTGAATATCGGAAGGGTTGAAAACGGAAACGCAAAGCCAGCAGTAGCAGATGCTTCAGCCGAGATTTGGAAATGCGATGCCGGGGAATTAAACGCGACTGCCGATGATCATGACACCCGATCTGAAACCCGGTCCCAGCTTGGACTCAAAGGAAGCGGCCGCAATAACTCTCTTCAACGAAGTCTTGACAACCAAACTGTCGTTTTCAGGACGGACTTAAATCTCATTTTCATCCAGGCTATTGAACAAAAATAGTCGTTTCCTCAACCGATAACAATTACTGTTCCAAAAACAACACTCTATGTTTAAAACTCTGTAGTCAGAAAGCAAGAATGGATTCTATCACAGAACGACAACTCAAAGAGATCAAAAATACTTTTACAAAAACAGCTTTTCAAATGTGTTTTCCAATGCTCGGGCGACTTTGCCGTAAAGTTTTCTTCTGGACTCGTAACGCCATTCTAACAAACAATATAAGAAGGAAAAATGTCAAACCAAAATATATATATATATATATATATATATATATATATATATATATATATATATATATATATATATATATTAATGACATGGTATGGCAAATTTAGTGAATAAGCATATGTGGTTCCGTATAGCCATTTTCTATGAAAATTTCTCGCATTCAGGCTGCTGGGGTCTAAACAGAGAACTTAATCAAAAAAAGAATGTTAAACATAAAACATAATATAAATAAAAAAAAAAGAATGTTAGTAGAATGTAAGGACGGGTTTCACGGTCCCCAAATTTATTCGGTGACCTTTTATGGTGTTTGAGGGATAAAATTTCTTATGTGTTTGTTTGGGATGACACTTTATATACATCTCCAAACTAGATCCATGCGTTTGAGCACACGTATGTACAAATATTCATTTAAAGAAATCCTCTAAAACCTTAAAAATGGTGTTAGTGAGGAGTTCAAACTCGTTATGACTGCATACTATAAAACGTTACACACATCTCAGAAAAGAATCCCTCACCAAACATATAGCATTTGGCGAGAAATGGTTGGACAGGCGATTAGAAAATACACTGCTGAGAATTAATCAAAGTAAGAAAGTACATCATGAGAAATAACCCATTGGCAGATGCTGAACTTAAAGAAATAAAAAGATCTGCAAGCAAATATACAGAACATGAAAGGTAACCAGAAACGGACATAAGATGTTCTAACATCACAGAAACCACAAATCATAACGAAGTAACTGAGATATAAAACAATCATTGTGAAAACAAATTTGAGAATTTACGAGAGTTGGAAAGGTGTTATATCACTCGCTCACAGACCTACAATAAAACGAATCCAAAACTCATTGAACCGAATTATTTTACGGAAAGCAAGAATAGTGTACAAGAAGCCAAGTTATAAATCATGAGACATATAACTCAAACACAAAATATTGAAATGGATGAACGAGAACAACTTACAAAATCACAACCAACAAAGCAGAAACTAAAAAGAATTAAACTCTACAATACAGCACTCAAATTAATTCTGGATGAAGTAGAACCACATATATATCTCACTGAAGCAATATGTACCTCAGCCATAGCAGCAACTAAAAAATTAAATATCAAAGTAAAAAAAAAAATAGCAGCTCCACGCGCATAAAGATCCACACTGGAAAATAAAAATAAGGAAAGAAATTAATTATCAGTAGTCGATAAACTGACAAGATGAACAAATGGAAGGACTAGAAAAGGCAGATAAGTCAAAAGAAAATATACAATTTGGAATGAAAAGGGATTCCTGTCAGCTCAAGAAACCAATACAATTGAAAGCTTATTGAATCAGAAACTAAGAAACAAGATCAAGATTCTACTGACAGAACAAGATCTTTTAAACCGATGCGAAAAAAAATTACAGAGAAATAGGCAAACAGAAAATTATGGTGGCACACCGCGCCCCAAAATTATACAGTTCTGGAAAAAATATGGGCTTGCTCTGAAGAACACAACAAATTGCAGATTGGATTACAGAGGTCGACCGGATGAAAAAATAAACCAGGACAAAAATGAGTGAGAATCACGGAAGAGTATGTTGAATGATCACTGAAAAAAAACACACAATTCGAAATCTCCAGGAATAGACAAATTTCATTACTTTTGGCTCTGTTATCTAAATAAAGCACACAAAAACTAGCAAAAGAACCTACAGAAATGGTCACTGATCCCACTAAAATTCCGAGATGGGTAACCAAAGGAATTATCTTCCTTGTACCCAAGAATCGTGACACAAATTTCCCAAAAATCTAAAGACCAATTACATGTCTTACCACTAATTAGAAACTGTTGACATCTATTCTGACAAAACGGATATATTCCTTATTGGGAAAAAAGGATATACTTCCTTTTGAACAAAAAGATGTAAACGTGACTGCGTCGGATGTAAAGACCAATGACTTATTCATAGAATAATCTTGGAAAATTACTTCAATATAGAGAATAAACTTGACTGGATAGCTTACAGTGAGACATTTGATAGTGTAACCCATTCCTGTATATTAACGTCTTCATCTGTCGTCATCAATTCTATCAAACAATATATGTCTATATGGAAAAACAGTTCAACTAAATTGTATAGGTGAAGTCTAAAAGCCTGATCAAATAAACATTAACAGAAGAATATTTCAAGGTCATACATTGTCTCCCATATTATTTTGTTTATCCCTAATAGATTTAACCAGTGAACTTTCCAGGATGGAATACGGTTATAAGACAACTCGGAAGAAAAATCCATCTCTTTTGCAAGGCTTTATGCTAGAAATGACAGTGAGCTGGAAGGTCTCCTGAAAACAGTACAATTTTTAAGTGATGACTTTGGAATGGATTCAGTTTGAATAAATATAATAAAGACACAATCTTACGAAGATCACTGCAGCAACCTCCTATATTAGCTAAGATATGTGGTAAAAATTAATGATTTAAAGCGTGAAAAAGCTTATAAGTAACTCGGTGTAAACGGGAGAGAAAGAAATGCGCCCCAAAATGAAAGAAATAGCCAGAAAAGAGTACAAAAGACGGGCGCGACTGATATTAAGAAATACATTGACTTCTCAGAACATAATTATGGACATCCCTGCGGATCAATATAGTTCCAAAATCTTGAATCGGACTCTAAATTAGACGAATGAATTCTAAGACAAGAAGAACCTTCTTTTCTAAGCATAGGCATCAACTAAAGTCCGATGTAGACCGTCTATACATAATCGTAAAAGTAGAGGAGTTCTTATTCAGTTGGTATTTTCATACAAGACAACAACTATTGGCTTGGTACCATACATGAGAACAAGAAAGGACTGAATGATACAATTAGTCAAACAACACGAAAACAGAAAAAAATATTCAATCATGGAAGAAGGCTGTGAAAATATGCGAGATTTACATTTAGTAGAGACTGTAGAAAAACAAAACAGAAATTACGAACCAACCGTTACATCAAAAATTATGAAAAAGCCAAGTATGAAGCTTCTAAAGAGATGAAGCAACGCTACAAAACAAACGTCTGCATAGCCAATATCCAGAATGAGGTAATAAAGCCGATGTTGATAAAGTTAACAGTCTTCGATGCTTACGGGAATCTGTAATAAAGGCTGAAATGAAAAGATTTATTCTTTAAGCGTAAGTCCATTGTCTTTTCATTAGAAACATTCAAGTGACTATCATAACAGTCTGGATCCCAAATGCAGGTTATCTGACAAATATCAGGAAACCATGGACCGTCTAATCTTAGGATGTTCTATACTTGCGCCAAATGAATATAAAATCGTCACGATAGAGTGGGGCAAAATTTACACAATTTGAGGAAAAAGATGTTAATAAACACTGGTATGCAAGTCGCCCAGCATCTGTTAAAGAAATAGAAGCCATCGCAAATCTATCGGATTACACCATCTTCAGAAGACTGAATCAAATAGGCAGGACATAATTGTCAAAATCCGAAATGAAAAAGCTTGCCAACCAATTGCTATTTTTTGTCCATCGGACTGTAACATAAAAACCAAGGAATTTGAAACCCTATCGAAGTATAATACCTGAAAATCGAAATAGAAAAACATGCGGAAATCGAAAACAAGAACAATACCAATCATAGTAGGTGCCATTGGAATGATAAAAAAGGAACACAACAGCACATCGAAAAACTTCCTTGAAATTCCAGCTTAAGAGAAATTAGAAAATGTCTTGATAAGTACAGCCCACACACTAACAAGAACTTTGCCCATGTAGTGCTAGTGATATAATGGGATTAAGAAAACAAATCATGAAATGTAGACATGAAAACAGACACCTACATGCCTTACGGATTTGATATCTATCTATCTATCTATCTATCTATCTATCTATCTATATATATATATATATATATATATATATATATATAAAACAACCTTACTGCTACTGGGATTTTTTTTACCAATTAAGTATTGTCAGGAAATAAAATAGAATGTAATTTTTTCGCTGGTAAATGAGAGAGGGGACGAGGAAATACACACACACACACACACACACACACACACACATATATATATATATATATATATATATATATATACTCTTACACAGATTCATATCTTACAACTAGGAATTTTCTTACATGCTGTCATTATCTTCGATCTTTCCTTAAGCGGCCTGTGCTGTTCAGTTATAGAATTAATCGCCAATTTATCTTCTTACAATCACAAATTTCAATTTCACGTTATTGTGATAAGTAATGAAAAAATAAATATTACAATATACCATTCTCAGTGCATACTGAAAGCAAGAAATGCAAGAAGAAACATCGAATAACATACTTAATATTTTAGTGTGAACAGATGTCAGAACAAGGGTAAAGTGGAATGTTGAATATCAACGGTAAACTTACAGAAAGCTTTAGATGGCTATGCTCGTAAAATCATATAAGCGAATAACAAGTACAGGGTGCGCAGAGACATATTTCATATCTTACGCTGTCACCTTTGAATTTAGGCATATGGTATTATTGATTTTACCTAGCAAATATATTAACAGTTTTTTATCAGATGCCATCAGTTACTGTCATGGCTTGGATCAGTTCAAACCGTGCATTTGCTGTTGAAAGGTTGTTTTTTTTTTAACTGGAGAAACCATAAATGCAGCACACAGAGCTTTTCGTGCTCATTTCAAGTTACATCGTAATTATGCTGTTCCGAGAAGAAAATCGATACTGCTATGGTTTGAAGTTTTCAGGGTCCCAGGTTCAGTGCTTCAAAGAAAGGCATCTGGAAGACTTCGAAGCGCTTGTACTTCCAGATGATGAAAAACTTTCAAAATCATCTGAAACAATATATGCTGAAAAGATGCAGCCATTTTAAAACCCAAATGAATACAATAATTGCAGTATTTCTTTTTAAAAAAAAAGTGAAATATATTTTTATAGCTGTTGGCTTTAAACTGTGATAGGTATTTCCGTTGCATAATATATATATATATATATATATATATATATATATATATATATATATATATATATATATATAATTATTTATTTAAAAATATGATTCCAACTCGCGACATAAGAGGTCTCATGTTTCAAAACAAGAGCCAAAAACTTCAATATAATTATTTGAATTAAACTGAGTTAAAGTAAGCTCTGTTCCATCTTCAAGCGAAACTTTTTTTTGGAATAACGTATTTCTGAAATGTACGTGTTTTAATAATTGAAATAAAAATTTCCATGGTAGTAACTAGGGCGAATAGTTTAAATTGGGTAGGCGTGTGTTGGGTGTTAATAATAAGTATCATTATAGAGTTACTTTCATAGATGTCAAGTCAGGGTAAGGTGGGGGTGTCTAAATTTGAAACGGAAGATGTTTTAGCCTAGTCTGGTTTACGTGTCTATGGAGATTTATTTATTTTTTTTATTTTATTTCTTTATGAAAGGGATTTGTGCATATAAAAAAAAACAAAAAAAAATAACCCGCCGTAACATTTGTTTTTTGACGACTTCATAAAGGATTATCTTTTTTGTAGGGTATTCAAACTATTTATTTGGGCTATGGATTATAAATGTTATTATATTGTGTGCTTGTTTTTAGCTAATTATTCAAACCATGAATTTGATGATGTCGGCAAAAAACCGTTAACTCATGTCTATTGTTTAATAGATTATTATTATTTAGAAACTTAATGATGTGCAGTTTCTCATGGAGGCACAAAGGGCATGGGTCATCCCAAGTTTTACATGTTCTAGCCATGTTTATAATTTTCCATTTTACTTTTGGTGTCCTATTTATTTCCTTCAGATGCCAAATATATTTAGATAGGGAAGTCTGATTTCTTTTATTTATATTATTGAAAGAGCACTTATGCTGCCTCCATAATTATATTTATGCTCTACTTTTGTATCGAGGACTATTTTTTAAAAATAATAACTAAAATACTAAGGAACTTTGGATTATTTACCTAACCAGTTCTTTCCTATTTTCTATATATTTTCATATATATATATATATATATGTGTGTGTGTATGTGTGTGTGTGTGTGTGTGTGTGTGTGTGTGTGTGTGTGTGTGTGTGTGTGTGTGTGGCAACAGTCGATCATGCGAGACCCTGGATCTGCAACCCAAAAATTATACCCCAGCTGCTGATAGTGGCACGGCATCTGTTATGGCTGGACATGCCCACACGTGAGTGACAATCAATTGCAAAGTGTGCATGTGAAGAAGCTGTACACCGAGTGCGCCGTAGAGTTATCTTTTAGCATACTTCACTCCTGCTGCCCTCCACCGTTTCTTTTCTCCTCGCTACACCCCTCCGTGTTAATCGCGTATCCAGAGTGAGCGATCGCTGGCAACATATTCGCACCTCTTCATATTCATGTACATCGCCTTCATGTCCTTTTGCAGACGTCCTTGAAACGAAGATGATGTCGACATCGTGCCCACTTGCCGTTACCCAGTTGCCCATACAGATGCATCTTCAGAATCCTCCCAATGTTTTTTCCTATTCGGCCGTTGCGATGAGGTGATGCTGCTGAGTCCTCTCCAGAGCGCAAGGCATAGCAGGATTTTATGGGCAATCGGCGGTTGTCTAGGCAGCATGTTACCCTTTCCACGCATCCGCTGTGATCCAAGAGAAAAGTCGAGTGTTACCGCAGGAGGTACTAGAAAAAAGTTGAACATAACATACGACAGTCTTAGGGACTCCGGCACCGAATTTGTTCTCAGCTTTACCCCATAAGGTTTCCCCGATAATTGGATATGGACGAAATTCAGCTGTGATTAAATATCAGAGTTTTCTTGATAGGTATATACATTCAAAACTATGAATGTTGATTTCTTCCTCAAAGAAAATCCGTCTGATAGAAAAACACGCTAGTCCTTGCGAAAGATTTCCGGTCAGGCATATCCTTGTTTCTTTTTAACATAAAGAGAGATTTATATTGTAACACTGCTGAGAAGATGTTTATTAAAGTTTCTAGAACGAAGTGAATGATCTAAGATGATTTGTAGTTGAGCAACGTCAATACCCTAAAACCAAAATAATGAAATACTAACCCGTGTCTAATGGACATAATGCTAACTTTCACGACACACACACACACACACACACACACACACATATATATATATATATATATATATATATATATATATATATATATATATATATATGGTGTATCAAAAATACTTTAACATATATATAATGGGGAGTAAGAGCAAAATTTTTCCAAATATTGTAACAGGAAGATTGTCCGATTTTAGATTAAGCATTGAACCATAGCTTCTTAGAAATGATTCTTACTGGAATTCTCCGATGTTTTTATACCACTATTAGACTCTACATTGAACAAATCGAATCTATTTAGCTCTAAGCTAAAATGATGACCCCTCTTGTTATTTTGACCTTTTGATCTATTTTTCCTCTCTATTGCTCCCGCTTCTTTAAACATATTCACCGTTCTCGTTATGGTACATAATAACTCAAAAACGAAGAATTTGTCAATATAAGTTTACATGAAGTTTTGTCCTAGTTTTGCTGTAAAAAATCCCTCCCCAAAATTTGTAAAAAGTATTTTTGATAAATATATATATATATATATATATATATATATATATATATATATATATATATATATATGTGTGTGTGTGTGTCTGTGTAGATAGATAGATAGATAGATACATACATACATACATACATACATACATACATACATAGATATTTATATGCGTGTGTGTGTGTGTTTAGAGAGAGAAATTTAGACATTGTAATAAATTTTCATCATGACTCACAGTTTTATGATTCAAAGAGATCTTAAAAACCAAATGTCATTATCCCTTTAACAGGCTGTATAAACAGTGTTATATATATATATATATATATATATATATATATATATAGATAGATAGATAGATAGATAGATAGAGAGAGAGAGAGAGAGAGAGAGAGAGAGAGAGAGATCAGAAAGAAATTGAGGAAAGCGGAAACGGCGCTATTCTATTTTTCAGTTAATCATGGTCATTAACAAATCTGGCCAATTAGCATATGCACTTGTTTCAATAGCCAAACCAGCATTATCACGAACCCGATATCAGCACTTTCTTATATATATATATATATATATATATATATATATATATATATATATATATATATATATATATATATATGTATGTATATATAAGCTCTATCTCACGATATTGAACACTTCCCACTTGTAAATGTAGTAAATTATGTATAAAGATATATATGTGTGTTTGAGAAGATGTGAGTGTGTGAAAAATACATAGATATTAAGTAATATGCAGACAATGATACAAAGGTACTTATCTCATTAGTTAACAATATAACCAGTCATATTTTTCCTCCGATTACGATTGGAAAATATTAGAGACTAGCACAAAGGATGACTGCATGGTCTTCTGTAATCAGAGAGTGTTTTTGTCCCTCTGCTAATTACCTGGCTGTTCTTAATTTATTTGTTTTTATTTTTATTGATTTATTTATTTTGACTTGGTGCACACGATTAATATTTTTGTCCTCGGATGACTCCGTAGAGCGAGGACTAACAATTGCATAGCCTCTTTTTTTCTTATATTCTTGTTTATTGTTGTTATTGTTTCACTTCACCTCTTTATGGTGATCTTTTTTATTATCGCATCTCTACTTCCTCCATTTTTTTTATTTTTATTGTTGTATATAGTTTAATACATTTTCAATTTGTCTGTTTTTATGGCATGAATATTCACATATATTTGTATAATTTTGCAAGCAGCGAAAGAATTCTAAATATATCTTTTTAATCAGTTTCTCTCTATTCTGATATGTGCAGTATGCAATCAATATGCATATGTCTGCAGATGTGTAGATGTCCTGTACAATTCTTTAGAGACCCAGTAACACACTGAGCCAGAATCATTTTCAACACTTATGGCTTTTGGACAACCAAGATTAACTTTGCCAAATGAACGTAGATTAAGACGCTCTCACCGATTCAAATTAAATATCTTCCGAATTTTCATTAATGACATTACTTTATTGCATGGAAAGTGTCCAATTAGCCATTGGCCCCATTGTGCTCCTTATATATTTAGAACCAGAATAAAATTATTCGTGGATAAGAGCTCAATTCTGTGGGGTCTCTCACGAAGAGATGCATGTATACTATTTTAGAAAAAAATAGTCAAAGAATATATTTTAATGAATTTAATAGTTCAAAAACATTGTAATTATTTTTACTTAATGTTTCGAATTGTAGAATAATCTACCTAACTGTCTACTGTTCAAAAAACACACCTAAATACGAATCAAACACACACGAGGCATATATATATATATATATATATATATATATATATATATATATATATATATATATATATATATATGTGTGTGTGTGTGTGTGTGTGTGTGTGTGTGTATCCTTGTTTCTAGTAGGTACTGAATATCTTTTCAAAAGAAAGAAAGAATTTCAGAAAGTAATTTTAATCAATGTATACCATTTCCCCGCGTAACTCCTTGAATAATTTAGCGTTCCCGCTAGTGTTTGTTATATATATATATATATATATATATATATATATATATATATATATATATATATATATATAGAGAGAGAGAGAGAGAGAAAAAGAGAGAAGGGAAAAGACAAAGACAAAGACAAAGATTATTTGGTCTTCTATATAGATACATGCGCGGATGTGCCTGCGTATATATATATATATATATATATATATATATATATATATTATATCTCATTGATAATTCAGGCATGTTTTGTCTACTTATTTTTAATACGAACCTCTCATAGTTACGGAAAGTTTCATAGTATCCTTATTAAAGGGAAAAAAAGTTACCATGTTGATGCATATTATTTTTTCTCCGAGTACTTTCGACATTAGCGGAATCGTAGTCGCCATACACAGAGAAAAGTAATGCATTACAGATGATATGGAAGTGATGTAACAATTGAGTCAAAATACGTTCAACATTGCCGCATTTGGACAAGGTAATTTAAAACTCTAGTAGGTCTGAAATACACATATTTGACGATGGATCTAGCGAAGGCATTGCTCGATATCGGGTTGCAGATATCATGCACGTATATATGTAGGTATGTATATAATGACAGAATTTACTTTTTTTCTTTCATTTGTAACTGAGCCTGCATACAGGTCTTAAAAAGAATCAAATTCACATGATTTCATTTAATTATCATTTTTTCAACAATGTCTGAGCGCGATATGCAAGAATCAGCTCACTTAACTTTCAAAAGTGATGGGGCTGATTTGAATAAAACAGTTGGATTAAATCTTCTATAACTTTTTAATCCTTTTCCGTAATGAAACACATTATTTTAGAACACTCTTCGCCTAATTTATATAGTTGGGGTGAAAACTTCCATAATAGTTAAATAAAAACAGTTGTTAGAATAAGTATCACCCGGTTGCAATTTTCTCCCAAAAGAATAATAGTCTATTCGCGATTTTTTCACCCCAAGTAAAGCGATAATGTCACGCAATGGTTTACTTATACTGGAAGAAAATGAGAAAACGTTATTGAGGAGAAACGACATTCAGGCAGATAGAAAATAGCAACTCGCATTGCTTTAAATATCTTTGAGGGTCGTAGGTGATAGGGAAGCAAAAGGGTTGGTAAAATGTTTCACAAGCGAGAAATGCACGAGATCTGACATGAGAAAATATTTATATATCGGAAACTAAAGCTTAAAGTATACCTTTTGAGATTGATTCATTGAATCTATTTCCATGCATATTTGTTTCTTACTTGGAGATAGCTTTGATACTTTAAAGATGAATATTGACTTGGAAGCAAGAGGCCGGAAGAGTGTGCGAAATGCGAGAAAAATGATTGTTTTTAAGCATTTCACCCCAAGCAAGACGGGATGCCACTAGTACTCAGGGGGTTACAGATTGAGAGCGATAGTAAAGAGGTGTGATGGAGGAAAGAATGAAGAGAAGCGTAGGGGATAGTTCAGGGCATGTGGATATGTCGATTGACTTTACATTTGAATAGGTGGAGATTATAGCTATCAGGGAAACAAGTAATAGGAAGGGAATTCTACAGAGGGGATGTGCGAGACATGAAGCTATTGGAGTAGAAGAGACAGCCACATTTAACCGCTTCGACTGTGAAAGCGTAAGACCTTGATACCAGCCTAGTAGCACGCTTAAATTCATGCAGTCTGGGAACTAGCAATAGTAGCTCGTCGGAGCAGTTACCGTGAAAGTATTTGTAGAAAAGAGAGAAGGAGTCGATGGCACGTCTGTGAGTGAGTGACTGAAAATGAGATGCCAGATCAGGACCAACAACACTGCTTATCCGTCTCTGGATCTTGTTGAGGTCCGTAAGGCGAACAGAGGAGAAACCGGACCTTATATGGCAGCAGTATTCCATGCAATTGAGAATGGTTGATTTGTAGATGTGAAGGATGGACTCAGGGTGCGGTGGATGAAGCTATTGATTCAATGTAATTGTTTCATCTCAGGTCAGCGGAATGTGTGAGACCAAGCAGTCGCAAAGAGGTGTTCTCGTGGATTTGAGCATCAAACATTCTAATGAGCGGTAGCGATGGTTCCGTGTGATCAGTAATAGAGATCAGCTTCGTTTTAGAGGCATTAAAGTTAACCAGCCAATTTCTGCCCCAGTCTACAACCGATTGGAGGCCATTTTCGAGACAAACGTCCAGGTTAGTTTTGTCAGCGATGCCAGATTTTCTATTGAGGCAGGAGTAAATAGTAGTGATGTCAGCATATATGCCTTCTTGGGAACTGATGGCATCGGGGAGGTCGTTAAGGAAGATAAGGAACAGGGTAGGGCCTAGCATAGAGGCTTGGCGAACATCTACGTTCGTGGGAAAGGAGGAGAATCCGTAAAGGACGACCTTCATTACACCGTTTGACAGGAATGATTGCATTAAGTCGAATAATCGACCTGAAATTCCGTATCCTTTAATCTTACGAAGGAGGCTGGCATGCCAGACTTATCAAACGTTTTAGAGATATCTAGAGCCACGACACGAGCTTCTCCGTTATTGTGGAGTGCTCGGTAAACAATTTCAGTTATGACCGTGGGCACATCAGCTGTATAATGGGCAAAGCGGAAAACATATTGCTAATCAGAGAACTGATCATGGGATATAAAGAGATTAACCACTTCGGCGTTGATTAAAGCCTCAAAGACTTCGCCGAAGGGTGGTAGGAGATAATTTCCAGTTGCATCAGTAAAATATGAAACTTATTTACCTATTTTCAATTTGGTAGATTATTTTGAAGCTACAAAGATCAAAATCTTGAAAATGTTATTATGTGATTGAACAATGAGAATATTTTCAAGAAAATGTGTTTAGATTAATTATTTGAAGAAATTAAAGACTAAAGAGAAATTTTCAGAAAAATAGCTCAATAGTTCCATATTAAGTTGAATGTGGTGAAAAATTCTGTTGAATAATCTATGAAAATATATTGAGAAATTCAGTGCTTCCTAATGAAATACCGTGTCTTCAAAAATCCTTTTGCCGTTTTTCTCGAAAATTGCCTGTTAATTTAATTCACATGATATTGATGATTTGTATTGTTATGTGATGGTTATTTGCAATGAAACGTAATAAAGACTATACTTGATAAATGCTGTAAAAACTGGGCTTTTGTATTCTATTTTGAGAATGCATTTTATATTTTACCATGCTTTTCTAATAAAGGTGTTCTAAAGGCCAGAATTGGAGCTCCTTGTTCCGGTGGGATTGATGTATTTAGATTTTTTTTTTTTTGGTAGTGTGCAGTTGAAATTGGCTTGAGAATTTCAAAATATTTTTACTTGTACACATAGAAGAACTTTACTTTATTTAATTGAAGTTTTTATGAGATTTATTCTGTTTCCTTCAATACGACCATATAAATTTAATTTTGCTGCAAGAGAATTTTTTCTGCATAATTGACTAAAATATAATTTGATATTGTCACTTGGACGTTTATTAAATATTTTTTTACATTTGAAGACACTTTAATATTCGTTAAGATATTTTTAGCGTCATCTGCATATACATTTCTCATAGAGAATAAAATAGATTGAATAGTTTGTTTTTATATTACGTAATGTAACATTTCCATTGCAAAATAAAAGAAAATTATGGAGATTCAGACAAAGCTGTATTCTCAGACTCTCTAAAGAAAGTTTGTTTATTAACATTTTTTTACGTTTAAATTTCTAAAACACTCGTTTGATTCTCTTTTACACTACAAGATTTAGTCGAAAAGATATTTCTCACATAAATTAAATATTTTCTCGAGGATATTGTTATTTAAAACAACAAATATAGTGATGATAAAATATACTTTTTAAAAGTAATTTGTGTTTATGATTTTTAAAAGTTAGTTGAATGTTTAATTAGTTTAGCATTAAAAACCATAAAATAGAAGCACATAAAATATTTTAATACGATAAAATTAATGAAAATTAATATATTACGAATTTTGTAATATTGTTTAACTTTCATTTTCTCTCCACAAATTTCTTAAATTCAAACATTTTGAAATAGGCCCCCAATTCTGACAATTATTCATCAACTTTTTTTTGAAATATTGTTATTAAACAAGTACACGAGGAAATTTTCAAAATGTTGTTCTTTGGTGCTCCAAAACAATCGTTTGGATTAAAGATATTCGGAAAAAAAAAATTTACGATTTATATGCGTGTCCTAGATCGAGGTCGTTGGTTTTCACAAGATTATGCATGTAGTATAGAAGGAAACGTAATTTATAACAGTTGAATAATAACTTCATCCTTTTTTTAACGTAAAAACTAAAATTCTTCAAAAGCATTGAAAAATATAAATTTCATTATTTATAACCGCATGTCTATATACTATGTGTATTCATTTGGTGAAATAACTTTCTTTTATAGCATGTATTGGTTTTACTATGTGTAGAATAATATCCGAATAAAAGTGAAGATAATAAGACAAAATGGAAAAATATTAAAAACAGCATATCTCCACGCTATAGCAGGCACCTTCTAGTCGGAATGAGAGACAAACCTGTGTGTGAAGAATGTGCATTGCAATATTGAATCAAGGTAGAAAAAATGTACTAATTATATGCTACGGCACTAAAATATTCGTTTTTTTATCTATGTTGCATTATTATTATTATTATTTCCTTTGATTTCTGGGGTATAATCATTTCTGTCTGGGTCCCAACGAGAGACCTTACTACAAAAATGACATCATGACAATTTGCACAGGGCTTTTTTTTTTTAGTAAAACACACCTAAGATCACACATATTTTACATCGATAAAGCCTATCGAAAGATGTTGGCTGTATTTGGGAATACAATTTTTTGAATTTCGTTAAGGCATGGGCTACCAGGAATAACTTCACTAAGTCTACTGGCAGCGTTTCCAATCAATCCGAAGAATACAACTACAGCTGAAATTGTTGAAGTACCCAGGTGCCACATTTTTGAGATTTCGATTTCATGGTTCATAGAGTTTGATCATTTTTGAAGATATTCAAAGATACATTACAGTCTTCATAGACTGCCATGTCAATAAGAAAACATATTATGCTTTTGCGGACTCTGATCACGATGCCAGGGCGATTAGCTTTGATTGTTCTGTGTGTATTGTAAAGTCCTATAAAATTGTTACAGGTCCCATCACCGTAACCGAGTCTCGGTGGTGTTCATACACATTTATTGCAGTTTCCTCTCCGGAAATGCAGATATTGCCCCACTCTGTCATGCGGGGTTTTATATTCAGTGGGTGCACCTACCGTGTAACCTGATATAAGATGGTCAATTATTTATGGATACTTTTCACAGAATATGCATTATGGCTAATATAATTTTTCAGTATGTGTGCTTAGTAATTTCTATTTAGCAAGAATTGTTCCTGTGCAACAAGAATAACAAATTTAGTTTTAGCTTATAAACCTGCACTTAGTATTCACTGATTTTATGGCGTTTGTCTACATCAGCTTGTTTTGTACGGGCAGAATATTAACCGTAAAGAGTTTTATCTGGCCATCGTTTCTCTATCTGGTCGATTGCATTTGCCTTTGCTTTTGCTTTCTTTTTTTAAGGTTTTTGCATCTGAAGTAAGGGTAACGTGTTTTACTTTATTTCTTCACCAACTTGAAACTCAATTATGAACTTGTTGTCTTCCTTCATTACTGAATAAATTCTCTTACATCGTTCGTATTCTTTGACACAGATCATCATCCAGCCTTCTTTAGTTTCCAGGTATCTTTGAAGGCTGAATGTTGTAGTTTTGAAAGACAGTTCTAGTTTGACGAATCCTCTGCCTCCTTCGGATTTGGATATATACGATCAACATCAGCCTTGGGAGTATGCATGCGAACGCAAGGGAGAAGCTTTCTCGTTTTGGCGTACATTCGCTTAATGTCAGCTATCGTCCAGTTAAGGAGGTTGAAACGGTATAGCAACACGGTGACAGCCAAGGTGTTTATTGTTGATACTCTGTTTTTTGAATTCAGCTCAGTATTTAATGCCAGACGCACATGCGTGAAATATTCATATCTTATTTTCTCCTTCATTTTTGTATGCTGTAGTCTATCCCCTTCGCTATTTCCTATACTCTTCTTCTTCTTCTTCTTCTTCTTCTTCTTCTTCTTCTTATTGAGTGCGTTTCTGTAATTCTCCCTTTCTTGAATCTTACTTTTGCACATTTATCAAATCCGAAATACATACCTATATCGTCAATGATATATTTTACAGTGTTGAAGAGACCCTTCAGCTCATTGTCGCCTTTGGAAAAGAGTTTGACATCATCCATACAGATTAGGACATTAAATACTTTTGTTTACTTTGTTTTATTATTGCATAGCTCATGCATAATGTGGATTAATGGCAGACAATTGAGAAGGGGTGACAGGGAGTCTGCTTGAAAGATTTCTCGCCGAATATTCAGGTGGTTGGAGCTGGCAGTGTCACTGGTGCAATTTAGATATAATGTGGTTTTCCATATTCCCATACAGTGTTTAAGGAAATTTCCTATCACCGAGGAGGCTTATTATTATTATTATTTCCTTGCGTTTCTGTTTCACACACACACACACACACACACACACACACACACACACACACATATATATATATATATATATGTATATATATATATGCAGGTACGTTGAGAACGAGTAGAGTACAATCCCAATGTTCGTATCATTTAATTTTAAAGAGGGCTCAATAGAGTTTAGAGCATTATTATTTATTTTAGAATATATTACACAGTGAATATGTACAAATCGCTACACTATTGCAGTCATGCTTTAATGTGTATCAGTGCATCTCACCAGGCGATTAGAAATTACTAGCGAGTGAACGATTTATTTAGATTTAAAAGCAAAATAGAACCTCTTTTTACGAAAAAAAAAATTGGTGGTAAGCATTGTGGGCTTTACACTGATCAACCAACCAAATTTGGCCTACTTTAAATTTAAACTAAGCACAGAAACAAAAATTAAAGAAATATTTTTTATAAATGGGCCGTGACCCGTACATTGGCAGCTAACGGCAGCCAGACATAAGCTAAAACGGGTAGCACTGTTTACATCTATTAACATGGAAAAGATCAATGTTGGAATTTCGTTAAACACATTATAAACAAACGGAGATATATTGAAAAACTGGTCTTACAGGATCTGATTAGAATGATGAGAAGGAAAATCCACTTCTTCTTTCTTGATTGAGATGTTTCCAATATATCAGATCCGAATAGATTTAGAAATTTAGAAACTGCACCTCTCATTGAACGCTTAGACGGCTCTGAAACTGATATACAAAATATCTCTTTTCATAAAATAGGTATCAGTTTCAGAGGCATTTAGATTCTATAGTTAAGTATATTAATAAATCCAGTCAAATATTTGTTAAATCTGATAAAACTACTAATCTTTATAAATTTAAATCCAAAGATTACAATGCATTAATCAAAAAAATTAATTAAGAATTATAAGAAATATATTAAGAATATTAATTGTGTTGATAAATTAACTCTGCTTCTAGAAATATTAGCAATAGTGTTAGTCATATCTGTACGAAAGAATCATATCTTTTACTTAACGTTTAAGTCAAGACCAAACTTCCCACGAGGATTATAAACCCTACTAGACCGGAAATCGAATGGTTAATCTAAGTTATCCTAGATCGGGTCAACAAACAGATCAAACGACAACTTGGACTTTTACATTGGATTGGTACCACAGATGTCATTAATTTGTTTAGATGTATTAATAAAAGAAAATCTGCTCTTTAATTCAGTTTGATATTGTTGATTTTACCCTTCCATCTCTAAGGATATCTTTAAACTGGCTTTCTGAAGATATAGATATAATAATGAACTGGGGAATATCAGTTTACATCCACAATAAAGAACAGCGGGTTAGAGACTCTGATGATTACTTTGGTATTTCAATGGGGTCATTAGATTCTGCAGAGTCTTTTGATGGGGTGGGTGTATTTATTTTAAATAACCTTACTACCTATGAAGATGTCATTGTTGATAATATTGGGCTATATAGAGATGATGGTCTTATGGTAATAAAACATTCCACTGAAATTAAGGTAGATAAATTAAGAAACATGATTCATAGAGAACTAAAAAGTTGAAACTTAAGGTTAAGATGTGTACTAATGTTAAGCAAGTGGATTTTTTCTTGATATTACATTAGATCACGTCAATGATATATTCCAGCCTTATATGAAAAATAATGCCAACTCAATTTATATTCATCCCAATTCTAACCACACTCCATCTGTAATCCAATATATACCTTCGTCTGTAGAACTTAGCATTAGCAACCACTCAACGGACAAAGGTGTGTTTGATTAATATAGCGGTGTTTATAATAAATCTTTTTATCTAAGTGGTTATAAGTATGCTGAAATCAATATTAGAAAATATGGTGACAGTGGACAAGAGTGAAGAAATAGAAATAGGAAGATCATTTGTTACACACCTCTATTTAATCAATTAACCAGTAATAATTTAGGCCATATGTTCCTACAAGTGATTGATAAACATTATCCTAAAAGTAACACTCTTAGTAAAATATTGAACAAGAACATATTAACAAATTTATAGCTGTAAAATAATCTTGAGAAGATTTTAAAGTTACACAATAATATATATTTTTAGTATATTACACATAAAACATGTAAAAATCAATCTATCTATCTATCTATCTATCTATCTATATATATATATATATATATATATATATATATATATATATATACATATATATTTTATACGGGATTTCGAAGTAAACAGTACTTTCTCAAATGTACCTCTTCTTTAAGTATTATTATTACTTCAAATTTTAATAATAGAATCAATAAAAAGAAAAAGAATAAAAAAGTATAAAATTACCATCAAATGTATCAGAAAATTTTTTGGTTAAAATATTTAAAAGATAAACAATAGAAAAAAATGACTATTCAGAACATATAAATGCAATAAACAGAAGAAAATAATGTTACGGCTTTAAACGTTTTCCTACAAATTTGAAGTTATATTGCCGTCCGTAGAAATTGTTACGTTAATTTACATTACAATGAATAAATAAGAAAAAGATAAATGAATAAAATTATTGGCGAATGAAACAATCCATGCGACATAACTTAAAATAAACAAATATGTATTTTAAATTTTAATAATGAAAGTTTGTAAAAATGCATGAATTCTAATGAAAGAAACAAAGGCAAATATAAGAATAAGTGGATAATTAAATGAATAATTCCCTCTTAAAATACATCACTTTATTTAAGCAATGGAAAAATAACACTTGTGTTATTATTATTATTATTATTATTATTATTATTATTATTATTATTTGTCCCGTGTCCATTTATCATGGCTCCCTAGAATTTTTGTCCTACGTAGCTCTTTATAAATTTTGTTTTTTTCACTATTTCTCGTAAGTCCTATTCTGCTAACCATTTGCACAAGCTCATTAGGTTGGTTACGCGTTGCTTTGCACTGTCATTCTTGAATTTAATATATCCTGAGTGTGTGAAATATTCTAAGACATCTTCGATAATTATCAGACCTAGAAATTTATGAACTAATAAAGACAGATCTTCTCGGAGACGGCTAATTTCAAATCCAGCGGATATTAAATGCTTCAATACGAGAAAGAAATAAACTTTCTGCTTGTAACGTACAATAAGCTCATTTAATACCTCTTCCTCAATATTCTAAAGCAACATCCCTTACACTCTGATTTTACTCTCATTCTAACATGAAGACACTTGCCATAAACATATAAAGGACTTGTTTGAAAAGCATTTCTACTATTTCAATTATCTCAACATAAATTTTCATTAAATTCTCAGATGTCTCGCATATGCATTTCATGGGATTTATTTTGTAACATATTTTATATTTTCTTATTCCAATTTTAATTTTTTCTAAGCTATCGTCCTAATTGAAGTGGTTGTAAAAATTTTCATAAGATTGGATAAGATCTTTACAATTAAATTTGTTAAGCAGTTGGCATTTAGTAGCACAGTAGCAGCATGACACGGCGTTGCCTGTGCTTGATTCAAAAATCGTACGACTCATACAGCAATCGCTATCACTTGACTTAAAATATTTTTGCACTTCTTTGCCTTTAAAGGAGTGCTTTTTGCCGTGCTGATGTTGCTACATGCCTTACTTCTTGCCTATCTCAAACTGCGAATTTTTTCTAAGCTCTATACTAAACATTAAATCTGTTACGAAAAAAGAACTAAACAAAATGAACACAAAACGATCAGCTTTAAAAAATGACACGTAACTGGAAAAACCGAATGAAAAAAAGAAAGTTAACAACAAATATTTTTTCACACCCAACCCAGTTCTGCGGAATCAGAATCAACGTTGAGTTGAAGCAAGCGAATGAGCCAATTGGAGTAAAGTGCCATGCAGATTTAAATTTTTCCCACTTGTGACGAATGCAGCTATCGATTGTTTTTGCATTCTAGCATGCTAGTTAACATTCGTGTCAGTCAGCTGTTGGCTCTCACGCTGGCCAATCGAATCTTCCTGCCTATTCGTGGCAGCCAGCTATTGGCTCTCACTCTGGTCAGTAGAAAATGGCCGCAAACTACATGAAAATTGCCGTAGAAGCATCAAAATATCGATTATTTCCACTGTCGATGGGAGTTGGGAAATGCAAAGTCGGTCGTGGCCTTCCCGCTTATTTGGAGCATGTGCATGTAAATTTTGGTGCAAGTCCGTCGAAAATTGCGACCGTGCATTCGTTACACACACACATATCCTGCCTTTTATAGATAGAGATGCGGAGTTTGTTTTTAATGTTTGTGTTATATTTTTATTTGAGAATTTTGCAATCTTACACTTTCCGTTATATTTGATGCAATTAGAATATTAGAGGAGTTCAAGTACATTCTGCTTTATTATTTAAATATTTGTCTAGAAATTATGAGAGAACTTAAGTATAAAATTATAATTATTCCGGCGTTAGTACAATATAAATCAGTAACAATAAATATAAATGTGATAAAACCCTGAAAGTTATTAAGTGTCGAATTTAGTCGTTTCGGATGATGTCAAAATTAACATACATATATTGATCAACCACATATCGGCAAACTTAGATCTGAACTTACATTTATGCAGCAATAAATCCTTCATACATGTTTCGTTAAATATTACGTACGTTAAATAACTTGTGTTTTAATAGTTAATCATTTTGTGTCTTCGATAATTTTCTTCTACGAGGACAGAGTGATTCCGGCGAATGTTTAAGTCATTTCAATGTGCGGTCATTCCCTCCGTAAAAAGAAATATTAATATATTTTTCCTTTTTTGATCTATTGTGTTTCATGCGAGATATTTTTGCAGTAATAGTAGTAGTTTTCTTGTTAATGAAACTTTTGCTTATTTTTCGAATACGGCTATGTTATTTTGCCCACGTTACTATTCATTGATATTAAGAGAATAACTGTTTGTCATTATCGTTTTTTTTTTTCATTTGGAAGAGCACAAGAAAAATCCATAAAACCCCGCAGGATATTTAATGTTCATAATAGTTAAGGAAACACACACACATACACACACATATATCTATGTATGTATGTATGTATATACATTTTTAATAAATTTTTATCCATATTTTTCTTGTGATTATAAATGTTATTTTTAGTAGTTAAAAGCATTTGATTTGCTATCCGTGTTTGTGCTTCATTTGTTAAACAATGAAATTAATTTCTTTAGTTGTACTTCTCAATGTGGCCGGTTTTATTAATTTACATTTTAAGCAAATAAAAAACGGATAGCAACTCAAATATGTGTACCAACTAAAAGAATGAACATATATATATATATATATATATATATATATATATATATATATATATATATATATATATATATATATATATGAATATGAATACATACATATATATATATATATATATATATATTTATATGAATATAAATACATATATATATATTATATATATGAATATGAATAATACATATATATATATATATATGAATATGAATATATATATATATATATGCATATGAATATGAATACATACATATATATATATATATATATATATATGAATATATATATATATATATATATATATATATATATATATATATATATATATATATATATATATATTTATAAATAAAAATGACAATAGGAAAACTGGTAATTGCTGACGTGTTTCGTCCAATGTGGACTTTATCAAAGCAAAATACGAATACGAAATACGTCAGCAATTACCAGTTTTCCTATTGTCATTTTTATTCATAAATATTGTCTTCTCTACCGATTAAATCGGAGAAATTTTCATATATATATATATATATATATATACATATATACATATATATATATATGTATGTGTTTGTGTGTGTGTGTTATTATTCATTCAACATCCAACAAGAAAGGCGCAGATCGGAGTTAAAATTTATTTTCAAAATAAATTCACACTTTCTGATATAAAACAGTCTTTTGGATTTACTCAGAGAATATAATTTACACAGGGAGATATCTAACCAACAACAATATTTCTCGGAAGAGTAAGTCTACCACTTCTTTGTTTATTTCTCGTATCGTTGAAATATATTTACGGGCGTGTTCGAAAATTCCGACATTAAAATCTTTCACTTTGTACTTCAATTTAGCCAAAAATCTAATGTATGATAAATATCCATTTTATTGCTTTTTTTATTTTTCAAATATTAATAATATCGACCTATCAAATACACAAACACACACACACACACACACACACACATATATATATATATATATATATATATATATATATATATATATATATATATATATATATGTTTAATGTCTTCAATTTTTATATTTACATATACTCTATCCCAAATATAGAGCAGTTGAATACATAAATATATCATAGATCAATCTAGATTTTATTATGTCTGTGTGGAGAAAAATTCCATTCACTATCTCAGTAATATTTTCTTTCCGACGTTTACAATATTTGGGGCATTTTTAAATTTTAACAAATTTCAGTTTTTATCTCAAATGCTTAATGTTCATTACAATTTTTTGTTAATAACAAAATTAACAATGAATACAGGAGATTAAAATAACGAAATCTTTACCATTTTCTAGCGCTTGCCTTGAAAATAGTGGCCAGAATTCTCGTATGTTCTACAGCGTTTATAACTGCTCACAAATTGTGTCTTTTAAAAGAGGACAGTACCATTGGCCAATCATAAAGTCTAAATAAATACAGGTTCCCTTGATTTTTGATTTGACTTGCTGATATTATTACGCACATATTGTTTGGTTACGGTTCCTGAATTTTACAGAAGCTGAAATATTCTAAATAAAATGCAGAAAAATTAATAAAATAAAACTCGTAAGAAGGAACCAGTCTTCAATTTCTGAGGCTACGGCGCTCTAAATATTATTTGGAAAAAAATAAAACGAAAAAAAATGTTCGTACTGATTCAAAATCTGATAAAAAAAACAACAGATTTTGGGAAGTCTAAGACAATATCATTATTTTCAGGTTCTTTGATATATTATTATTTTTCATTTTCGTTCTTCGTTTTTCTGCTTTAAGAAAAAATACTGTCACGAAGAAAATATATTCGACATATTATCAAAGCGATCCTTATATCCATCAATAACTAGCAGCAATCCATTGGCTTTATTCCTCCTTTCTATTTTATTAAAATTCCCCCAATACAAATCTATAAAACCACTCAATACCGAGGGCCAGTAAATGAAGTGGGTTCCTTGAATTTAAGAGAAGGTGAAGATTATAAGAATAAAAATGGTTTATAGCGTTTGAATCTGGAATTAAAATGATCTTCAGCATTGTATATTTCATTGAAGCATCCACCTAGAAATCTGCTCGATCTTGGGGAAAAAAACCGTTGCACTTCATCCTTACTATTGGTACATGGATGAATATGTATGATTCCGCTCCGTGGACGCGGTGTGACGAGTTCTAGAGATAAATGCATAAACTGCGTGAAATAATTGACTGAATATAAAGAGGAAGAAAGAAATTGATACAAACTTAAATGAAATGACAGATACAATTTTGTAAATAAAAGAACAGTAATAGGATTTATCTGGCTAATAGTTAATTAGCATAAATGAGCTATAACTATAGCTCACGGGCAACTTTGAGGCAGAGGTTATAGAGTATCTATGGCTAATAAGTTTGATTATCATGACAAAACGGTGTCACCTGACAGAGCTCTGTTGAACACAGAATAACCGGAAAATGTAAAGATTTCGAGAAAATGCTTTGAGGTACGTGCCAGAATAAAAAGAAAGTCACGAAATGTCCAAACATCTGAAAGATAAAGAAATCACGGATTCTTTTTTTTGCCACTGCGTGATGCGAAGCCATTAGGCAGATTTCGTTAATGACTTACAGAACTTTCATTGAAAACTTGACGTTTAAGGAAGTCAAAGGAATAATATTGAGAAATATTCAACCAAACAAAAGATTGGTCATAGCCGAACGAACCAAATTCTTCGCATTGGAAGAAGATTTGGGGCAGCCTATAAGGAAATATCCCAGAAGGTTAAGAAATACCAGTAGATATTGTAAATTCCATGAACTACGATCACTAGGAATAATCACAGAGGAAGATTTAATTTAACTCTGATTGGTAGGACTGTACAAATCTCATACAGTCAAATTTTTTAGAGCGCTTACAGACAAACCAAATGCCGTTAGATGCTTGTATTTACTTCATACAACAAGAGGACTTAACCGAAAAAAATTATACAAATGAGAACCAACCTGACCTTATAGACATATGTGCGATAAAAAGAACAATGACAAAAGGGAGATATTGCGAATATAAACATGAATCAAAGAGGTGTGAAAAGTTCAGCATGGGGACAGATATATAAAAATTGCAAAAAGAAAACTCACGTTCAAGTAGTATGTAGATGTCGAGATACCAATGTAAAAACTCTCAAAATAATACAAGACGATGTAAAAAGTCAAACAAATGTTTCTTTAAATAGAAAGGGAAACAAAAAAAACCCTGCACGAATATTAAATTAAACGGTTTAGACTTGAAAATGCAAGTAGACACTGAAAGCGAAGTGACCCTTATTCTGAAGAATTTTTGTGAACAATAATAATTATTAATTATAATAATAAGACAGTTTGACGGAATGTGTATAAAAATATTAGGGTCATTTCAGGCTTCTCTTGAATAAAAATAAATTTGAAACCACCACTATTATAATCGTAGACGGTATAAAAATCACGGTTTTAGTAGGAACTGTTTTGATAGATATTAATAGCACATGTTTATTCAATGTTACGAATACGATAAATCTTAGAACATGGACAGTAAAAAAAAACTATAAAGCGAATCTTAATTTAAAAAGAAATATCAATCCATCGTATTTTGAAAGCAGTAGGCTTCCCATTCATATAAAACCAATAGTAGTTGATGAGCTGCGAAAATTGGTGAAAGGCATTCTTCAATATGTAGAACCTGGAGGCATCAAATGGGCATCGTCTGTTGTTGTTATAAGAAAGCCTAATGGCGATTTTAGAATTTTCGGAAATTACAAAGTATGTGTAGGACATAAAATTTGATCTAATTCTTGCCTTATTCTAAACATAGAAAACTACATTCTCGGGAAGGAATGAAATATTTTACGAAAATTGATTTAAAAAATGCGTAGCACCAACTTCAAATTGACGACAAATTTAAAGAAAGCACAATAATAAACTCCCCCATAGGCTTACTTAGGTGGTCCCGCTTACCATTTGGTATCAAGACAGCCAGCTCAATTTTTCAGAAAGTTATGGAAAATTTGTTTGCGGGAAGAGTAGAAAATATGATAATTTATCAGGAGGATGTATGTTTAGAGTAGACCATTGAAGAACCGAAACAAAAATCTAATTTCTAATGGATAAGCTGAGGAAGACATGGAATTAACATTCTTGGGTTACCAAATTTCAGAAAACGGTACTTCATTGGACCCGACGTTAACACAAAAATGTTAAATGTATCTTTAATTAATAAAAAAAGAATTGGAAACATTTCTTGGTGTAGCCAATTTTTATAGTAAATTCCTGTCAAAATATTCTGAAAAATTTCAAGCGTTTTCTGATTTGTGAAAGAAGAATAAGGAATTTGAATGGACTAGTACACACAAAACAGCATTCATTAAATTAAAAGAAGCTCTATTTAAAAGAAAAAAAAAAGAACTCGTGGTCAAGATTATTGATCCTGAAAAGGATGTTACATTAACCACAGATGCATGTGGCCAGTCTGTACCGGCAGTTTTATCTTAGGAAGAAAACTCGGTGATGTATCTTGCCAGGACATTGATATCAGTTGAATTGATCTACTCCAATATTGAAAAGAAAGCACTTGCGGCTGTGTAGTGTATAATCAGAACAAAACAATTTTTATTTTGAAAAAAAATTGCTGAAGTCCGATCATAAACCATTAGAATTTATATTCTGTCATAGGAAGTAATTTCTAAAAGTTACATCATCCAGAATAGTAAGATAGGCAATGGATTTTGATTATGTTATATAATACGTGAAGGGAAACACGATATCACACATAGTCCCGACTACATTTTGAAAAGGAACAAAACGAAAAATTATATAAAATTTTAAGGATGAATTTTTGCATTGGGTGGAAACCGATGCGTTTCCAATGAATAGACTAGTTATGGAGAAGATACAAGATCCAGTCTTAAGTTGAATTTAATCTAAAAATAAGTAACAATAAATGGAGTAACTTTTCAAAAGCAGAAAGAACATACGAAAAAGCAGATACAAACTATCAATAGAAAATGGTCTAATTTGTTGTGAGTTTTTAGTCGTACCACCGGAAAAATGTAGAAAAGAAATATTAAAGTGTACATGATGGTATGCATTGTGGGATAACTGCTACAAAGAGAAAAAAACAAAAAGAAAACGGTTAAAACTGAAAGCACGTTGGCCGGCACACACCTGATACATGGAGAATTACAAATACAAAAGTCCTAAATATGCCGAAATAGTGAATTTTTAACACAATAAGTTACATTCTTGGCTTAAGGAAACAGAACCGTGGTCTAGAGTTCATGTGGGTCGTGCACAAGTTAACGGGATAGGTATATGTCTAATTACTGCTTGATGCTTATTCAGCCTGACCGTAAGTTTCCGAGTTCAGGATAAAAAAATTATTACCGTAAAACAAATATTATGCATAACATTTGATAGAAATGGAGTACCAAAAACATTAGTAATTGATAATACTCCACGATTCTGTGACAAATGTCTATGCTCGTGGTTAATGAAGATTGGCTATATTCCATATCAAACAGCTCCTTACCACACTCATAGGATTGCCAAATGTATGAAATTAACAATAATGATAGGATTGAAAATATTTTCTTCTCAGCATGAAAAGATTGAACGGTTCCTCCAAGATTATTGTTGAGCGATACCACATACCGAGAGATTAGAGAGCTCGTCTGAATTAATGAGCAGACAGATTAGAGTTCCATTAGTCATGTCTTACTCTATTAATGAAAACACATGCTACAAAAGAAATAGATATAGGGCCGGAAAAAATCGAATTTAATAATGCAAAAATGATACAAAACTGCATTAATAGGCAAGAATGGTAAAAATATTGTTGCCAATCCAGACCAGTTAAGAACTAGCCAAAATTAAGAGGAAGTACAAGGCGACGTTATTAACGAATTACTATTTAGATGACTAAGAAAGCTGGGCAGTGGAATCAATGGACGATCAAACTTCTTCGGAAGACTGGGAGTACGAAACATGAGACACTGAGAATAAAACAACTAGATCAAGGTCCCCCATAATGAGAAATACGCGGGAAAACATTGAGATGGGAGAGGACCTGAAAGCCAAAAGATTCTGGGAGTTGCAATGGGATTGGTTTAGCTAATAGGTAATTAGTATAAAGAAAACTATAACTATAGCTTAAGGGAAACTTTGAGTTAGTGTATATACGACTACTAAGTTTGATCATCATAACAAAAAAAAATAAAATTGGTACATTGGCGCGTTCTCAAGATACATTTATGCAGGGAGTCGACACTATTTATGGGACACTTTGAAAAGTGTGCTTAAAATTGTTATTTGCCGTCGAGAGCTTTTGTGTTGATGTGTAGGTAGTTCAGCAGTAACTGTCCATTAATGGTATAAACATTGATTGATTGGTTTGTCTTTGGTTTCATGTTTTCTTTATTTTTACTTCAACTTAGGCGACACTATTTTTCGGACATGACACAAATTCCGGTTTTTTTTTTAATGATTTAGCCGTCGAACGTCTACAATATACAAATTTTCTGCAGGTAAATTGTACCCTGACCATTACATTTGAGTATCTTTACCATTCACTGCGAAAACGTATTAAAATCCTGAAGAAGAATGAATTCAAAAGAAGTCAATAGTTTGGTCCAGAAGAAGAGAGAAGACTCAGCATCCGAAAGGCCGCCGCTGAGATGAAGCTACCGAAGTCAACAGTTGAATACATGCTAAGTACAGACTATGAGCGGAAGAAGAAGAGAGGACGGAAAAAAAAAAACAATTTCCAAAAGAACAGAAAGAAGAATGAAGAGGAGTGTTACGAGGTTGTTATCATCTCGAGAAAAGGTGACAGCGAAGAAAGTAAAGAAGAAGTGTGAACTTGACGTCAGTGTTCGAACTGTACAAAGCAAGCTACACGAAATTGGACTTAAGTATGCTAAAATCAAGAAAAGAATTACACTAACGAGAAAACACAAGGAGGCAAGGCTGGGAAGCGCCAAAAGATGAATAACAAACCACGTCGACTTCAAGAAAGTGATATTTACTGATGAAAAACGTTTTAAGTTCGATGGATCTGACGGGTGGTGATAAAAGGTGAACCTGTTATTCTCAACAAGAGATATATGGGAGGTGGAGGAGGAGTCATTGTTTGGGGTATGGTATTTCCGAATGGAAACTTGTGCTTCGAGTGGTTAAAAGAACGTCAAAATAGCTTGAGCTACAGAGAACTTTTGGAAAAGAGGGCCCTACCACTCATAGAAAAGGAAATGGGAAGTAATTCTATTTTGCAGCAAGATAACTGCCGCATCCATGTGGCCAAATCAGTGAAAAATTGGATGTGTGAAGCAAATATAACTACTCTGGAATGGCCTGCAACAAGTCCAGACTTAAATTTAATTGAAAACATATGGGAAATGCTCGCAGAGCTTGTTTACGACGGGCCCGAAATAACCAGAGAGGCTGAACTGTGGCAGCGCATACAAGATGCTAAAAATAGACTGCTAGAAACACGAAGAGACGTTATTATCAATATGTACGAACATTATGAAAATAGACTGATAGAAGTCATTGTTAAAAAGGGTGCTGCCATAAACTATTAGCATTGTTTCTGCAATGTCCGAAAAATACTGTCGCCTGTGTAATGTGAAATTTGTAAAAAAATAAAAATATTTCTAATTTGAATTCTGCTTTTCCATTTGTAGTATTGAAACAGTTTTAAATAGTATTGCCATTACACTAAAACAGTACAGACTGCCTGTGCTACCTAAAACTTGAAAAAATGAAGTTTCTGAAAAATAATGTCAGCCCCCTGTATGAGGAATATTTCAGGAAATTCAGCAGATTAAGATTAATGATAATAACTTCTTCAGTGGAGTTTGGTTATATCATGCTTAGAAAGTGTAACATGATTTTTATTATTTATACAGAATTTCAAATATATATTTCGCATATATGTTACCTTATTTAATATCTTATACACAGTGAGAAAATATTATTTTATTAGTTTACTTATTATTATTGGCTTTTTAGCAGTCTATATATTTTTTGAGTCTTTCATACACTGCTTTTCTGAAACTTATTTCTGTTTTGCCTTTTCTGCACATTTGTAGCTTCTACGATAGTATCTTTGAATAATGATTTCCATTTTTATATACAAATAATGCAAAGGTGAGTTTTTATTTTATTTATATCAGGAGAGAATATCGGTAATCCTATTATTTTTGTCTTTTTAGCTAGGTAGACAAAATGCTGTTTGGCAGAATGGAATGAAACATTATTTTTAAAGAATATACATTATAACTTTTCTTATATTGGCTGACACATACTATTCAAGAAAGAGCTGCAATAATATACTCTATGTATCGTGAGACAATAAGCATATTAAATGAACCTATAATTTCACTAATTAAACATTAGCCCAACACCTTACCCATCATTCATAATGCTGCATTCTTCGTGTGAATTGAATATTATTCCTCCCTCACACCCAGCAATCAAGTATACCAACTTTAGCTAAATATTATTTAAGTAATCATTTTACCATATACAGTGCTGTGTAAAAATAAGTAACCCTAAGATAATATTTAAAAGAGATGTCTCTTTATTTCCAGATAATCAACAAATCTTAATTAAATATATATGCATTAAGAAAAATCTTTATTAATTTCAGATTTTTAGCAAGCTGCAATAATAATATTAATCTACAATTAAGATACGCAAAAGTAAGAGGACCCTTACATTTACACTCAATATTTTTGTTTTACATGATTGCCAATGCAAATTATTTTTTGGGCACATGTAAGAATCAAAATAGAACGTGTTCATTTTTGGTAAGCAATTGATACTTCAGACAAACAACACAACTCATTGTGCATGTAAAATTGTACAATTAGAGATTAAATGTTTGAATATATATATATGCAACGATGAAAAGAACACCCCGAAGCTTTACAAAATCGCATAGTTGAAACCTATAATGATGGGAAAAGCTACAAAAATCTATCAAAATGATTTTTGGAGTGCACTTCTACATTGGGCCATAAATTATTTATAAATGGAAGGCCTTTGGTATGACGACATCACAATTAAGAATTGAACGTCCGCAAAATATAACAGCAAGAACAAATAAACATCTAGCTCGGCAAGCCCAGCCAAAACCTGCTGTGTTCTTTGCGGTTCGCCAATGCTCACTGACCATTGCCTAGAACATGTCGTTGCTTAGGAAATAGCACAAACGTCCTCGTCTCGTCTATGCCAAATCTTATATTAATAAGCTAAAAACATTCTGGCAAAAGATTTTTTTATGGTCGGATGAAAACAGAAATAAAAAAAAGCATTATTGGAGGCATATCTGGCAAGATGCTAATAATTATACATGGCAATTACACCATTATGATTTGGGGTTGTATTGCTGAGTCGGAAGAAGCAAAATAGTATGTATTGACGACGCAATGGATCCTGCAACATACCAAGAAATTTTGAACGAAAATGTCTTGTCCTCAGTTCAAAAGTTAGGTTTAAGTCGGAGCTGGAACTTCTAACAGGACAATAATCAGAAGCACCAAAGCAAATCCACAAAACAATGGGTTTGTAAAAATGAATTTCAATTCTTGGAAGAGCCTAGCCAAAGCCCTGAAATAAACTCAATTGAAAATCTGTAATTCAAGTGAAAGAAGACAGCGTATGCCAGAAACTCAGGTAAAATCGAACAATTGTGGGTGCTTTGCTAAAAGTAGTGGTTAAATGTCGGCATTTACTATTGCCAAAAACTTCTTAAAAAATACAGAAAAAAGACTAGTTGACATTGTAAAGTCAAAAGGAGCAGGCACCAAATATTTAATGAAAGGGTTCACTTACTTTGACCCAACTTCATTTTTTAACTTTTAATTAATTTTTCTATCCAGCTTGATAATTTCTTTTTAAAGTGGTTGCAACCGATTTAATAAAGGTTTTTTAATGAATATGTAGTTTAGTTAAATGTTGTTGACCATCTGTAAAAAGAGAAATATTTTTTTAAAATGTTATCTTAGGCTTCCCTTACATTTTTTCACAGCACTTTATATCTTCAATCATCTTAAATTTTTCTCTTTCTGATATACCCTTAATGGTTTACTTTTATTACTTTCGTATTTTTAGCTAATGTGCTTAAGATTCAGTGTCTGTTCCTTGTTTACATTAGCGACACCAGATCAATCCAATATTTTATTCTATTTTTCTCACTTTTACGATTTTCATTTTCTAAATTTAACATTAGTTTTTTTCTCTTTATTAATTTGACAGCATATATATATATATATATATATATATATATATATATATATATATATATATATATATAATATATTCATATGTTTTAAATTTCTGTTTCTCCTTTGTGTATTTCTTTCTAAACCTGGCAATATTTATATTTCTGAAATCGTATAATTAAAGAGACAATTATGGCACACATAGACACACACAGCCACACAAACACAAACACACACACACACACACACACACATATATACATATATTGTGTATAATTTGGCAGCATGTTTTCATTAAGACATGTCTCAATGAGTAACATAGACAAGTTTTGTCTACTTATTTACAATAGCATTCTCTTATCTTTGCGGACAAGCTTCTTAATAAACTTATTAAATAAAGGAAGTGAAAATTACCATGTTTATACCTATTCATTTATTCCAAGTACCTTCGACATTAACCCAATGACATCATCATTGTTGTTGTTTTTTTTTAAGACAAAACGTTTTCTGTTGACATGAAGTAGAAAGATCATGTGTTGTCAATTGCTATGTCTGCTATTAGAAAGTTTGGTTCACTGTATTGTCTTAGACAGATTTTTCTCGCTAGAATCTAACTTACACATTTCAAATTCTACCTTTCGTCTAATCATTGAATATCGCTGCAATATCTATGTCTTTTGAGATTCTTGAATCTTCATTGTTATTGATTCTGACCTGGCATACCGGCTTCGGACTCTTTCTCATCACCGTTACGTAGATACCCAGTTCTTTTTTTAAAATATATATTCATTCTTCTAATGTGCTTTCGTCTATGGTACCTAAACTTTGTGAATTTAAGCGCAGTAGTTGATTGGTAGCCAGTTCAAATGTTACAGTTGAAATTTCTATACTAAGAGTTTCTTCTCTTGTTTTTCATGCTTGTGGAAATCTCTTCCGACTCTTAGTTTTTCAGTTAATTTTTAACTTCAAAAAATTAAATGCAATGTCAACCGTTATCGTCTTTCTCCTTAATCCATTTTTTTCCTTTATTGTTCTCTCTCCATAATAAAGTGTTTCCTCATATGCTCTCATATTCAGTTACCCTTGTATTTTTATGTCTTTACAGCATTGCTTGAGGTGAAATGATTAAAAAAAAACTAATTCTTTTAATTTCACATCTATTATTGTTCATTGCAATCTTTGACAATATGAAAGAATGATAATAATAGTTTATAATTCCTATTTTCTTTTAATAATCTAAATATATGTTTTTTGTAATATAGTTGAATTACCCAGAATTATTCTGTGGATAAGGCAAATAAGTATAAAAATGTCAACTGGAAAAAAATCTTAGTTTTTGCAGACGCGTTTCGTCTTCCGATTTTATTAAGGCAAACAATGAAAGCGAAATGTTTTGTTGCTACATTTACATTGAAAACAAAACCCCCAAAAAAATCTTAGTGTAATGGAGGTTACAATTATCCAGAAAGAGGCTTACGTAGGACCGTCTCCTTTTTTTAAATTTTGGATTTAATGTAACTATAACAACAAAATATTTCGCTGTCATTGTTTGCCTTGATAAACATCGGAAAACGAAAAGCGTCGGATTAAACTAAGATTATTTCCAATTGTCATTTTTATATCAAGTTGTTTGTAATGTAATCAAGTTTTATAAGAATTGATATAAAGACAAACATAATTCAGATATATTTAGGTATTGCTAATATACATAAGCACATTCCTTTTCAACGACTCCAGCCGAGTAGGATGTCAGATGTCCCATTCCACAGATAGAAATTTAACACTTTAATTACAAATACTTCTGTTGTTAAAAACGTTATCTTCTATTCATTCTATTAATTAAAAGCGTTATCTTCTATTAATAACATGGTTGACTTTTTCGCCCTCACACATTTTCATTTTTAATTTCTGAAATATAACTATTTAAATAAATATGGAAATTTATTTTCATTTGAAATTTATCATTTTAATTTAATTATCATTATTTATTTATTTCTTTATTTATTTATTTTATAAGTCGCCTTGGTGCTAATTTCTATCATGCTGAAGAATATAACAAAA
This sequence comes from Acanthosepion pharaonis, assembly GCA_903632075.3. Lineage (NCBI taxonomy): Eukaryota > Metazoa > Mollusca > Cephalopoda > Sepiida > Sepiidae > Acanthosepion > Acanthosepion pharaonis. The sequence goes on along the minus strand of CAHIKZ030005463.1, from coordinate 189,187 downwards.
TAAAATTCCATATACAATAGTGAGTTTATTTTATCTGAAATGAATGAAATATTAAATTAAAGAAGAAATAAATACGTGTTTAATTTTTGTATATGTAAACTCTTAGAAACCAAGTAATTAATTCCAGCGCGCTGTTCAAGTGACAGGACAAAGAGTAATGCATCTTATTTGCATGATTATGTTCAGAAAAGATGTTCCAATCAGATACATATTACTTAGAAAGCGATGTCACCCTTTTCTACTCGAGGAATACTGCAAATATCTCGGAGAAGTAAGTTCATTCAGGAAATTGTCCGCTGAGAAACATAGGGCCCTACCACATCCTACCACACTGCACAAGTTTTAAATGAATTGTTTCAGGAGCAGGAAGAGGATTTTGCTGTTTATCAATGATCACTAAACACCTCACATGTCAAATCTATTAAGCATTTATGGCATCTGTAGGAATAAAAGATTCAGACTTGATAAACTTTAATACACAACTTACAGCAATTAAATAAGCTACTACTACCATACATGCACCAGATACCAATGGTCTTGTAGTGTCTATAGCAGATCGCGCAATAGACGTTTTACATAAACAACATTTTAGGCAGAATAGATTAATATTTTGTTTCATTGATAGTATTTACTGTTCCAGATATATTCAGGCAGTGTTTAAGGAGTAACTGATTTGTCTGATAAATGTTTTCATGAATACTTCCTGTTAACGAATAAGACATACTACATCAGTTACACAATTATAGATAAATTATTTGCTTTCTTCTGCTTATCTTGAGTTACTTTCGACTGTTTCAGTCATTTTCAGGAACTAGGTGAAATTTAATGCCAAAAGCTAAATATTTTGTACATAATTTTATAATTTAAGTTAAAGGTATGTTTTGTAGATAATAAAATGTATTGTTGGTAATTTTACTATAAAAATTTATATATTTATATATTTAGTGTTGCTTTCATCTCGTTGTAAAAAATCTATTATTCGTCAATTTATTATAAACATATACAGTTAATTTGTACCCATAGCTGAGTCCTAACACGTGCTACAACTATGGGTCAGGGTAGACCTGCGAACAACAGCAGTTGAGGTGTTTCCATGCTCTTAAATCTACAAGCTCCGGATCAGATACCTTGCTCTCGTATGTAGTTTATCATCATATACATTTAGGTAGATTTCAAAATCATTTAGGCTGTCTTACCTATGCAGTTTCTTTCTCACAGATGCATCTTTGAAAGCATATCACTATTCTATCGTTATTTTTATAGCAGATATGAAATGATTTCTATTGTTTGGTTCCATTTTTAGACGATTGTAACTACGATACGCCAATATCGACTCCAAAAACGTTGTCAAATTCATCCGTTCCGTATTCCAAATGTCAGACGTTCTCCTAAAAATCCTTTTTTCAAGAAAAGTTTATGATAGAATCCCTCAAATCAATCTCATACCCTTCAAGACAAAAATTAATCTCTATCTTATATTCATAATTTTTACTTACTTTCATCTTCTCTATTCACGTCACACATCCCGTTCACCATAACCATTATAACAGTATTTATTAGGCCTTTATTTGCTCTTGAGTACTGGTGAACATTTGTATATATAAAACATTGTTAATTAGAAAGCTCATATCACAGAACAATCAACTTATATAAGAAAACTTTTCCCAATATGTACACAATATATTTTGGGAAAAAAAACACTTTTTATATTGCTTTGAACTTGAGTTATCAAATAGATCTGGTAGATCAATACTTAAATAAAGTATGTCACGGTTTAACAGCACTCCCCCCATTATGCCACCAAATAGATTTAAAAACAAGTCATTTCAAAGGGTAAATACATCTTATCGGGGGTCACCCACCATCTCATATAAAACCCACTATGAATATTTGACGTTTTAGCATTCGTTAAACTACTCAGTTAAGAAAGGGAATACGCTGATGTAATAACTGTGGCCCACGAGCAACTTATCTTATAGATTTTATTATTATTTTCGAATTGATGCTTTTCCTGCTCCCAGTTCACCGTCGTAACTATTATAAAAATAACGCAAAATCATTGTTCGATATCTTACTTGGTAATACACAGCTTGCCCGTAGCCTAAAGAGAAAAGTAGCTTACTAATCACGAACAATATTACTGACACAAATGGCAATGCTCTGGCACTGTTTCAGATCAATTGATGGATGCTGCTGTAAATTAGATGCATGCATGTAGGACATATTGCAAACCAAATATATCATTGTGTGACGAAAATAACATAGTCGTCGATCGTAACACCGTTAAATTTCCTAGGTTAATGTTCTGCGATGTCCATACTACATTACGTGGAAGGCAGTAAATTTGTATATGTGACAGTCTAGGGACAATTACGGTGGAATGATTTCTTTAAAGAGAAACATTTTATAAAATATGATCGTATCTTTTTTGTGTGTATGTGTGTTGATTCAAATTCATATTTATATCCAGAAAAGACACAGGTAAAGCTAGATAACTTTACAGATAATCCAGTTGATCATTTCTTAAAGTTACCCATAATTCTGTCTAACTTCTCGGATTCAATGAATTATTTTATCTTTTCCACACAAAAATTTTACACGAAATGTCAAGCTTTAGTCATCAAAACGTCAATATGAAAAATCGTGTAATTTTTTTTTAAATAAGCTCGTCAGATGACGACACCCATATGTATATCATGTCTGACACCAACCCAGTTCAGAAATATCTAATCTGTCAGCTGCATACAATCGCTTCCCAAAAATTGCTTTGAGTGAGTGAAAAAAAAAAAAACTGGGGGTCTTGGCAAAGATCATACGTCTTTATACATTGAGGATTGGCACTACAGAATCACAAACAAAGAATTGTATCAAATAAAAAAAACAAAAAACTTGAGGGCTACAAAAAACAGGAACAGTAAAAATCGATAGCACATGTAATTCGAAGAGAACGTAAAGACATAATCATGATGTTAACATTGCTCCTTAATTAAGACAAATTATTAGGAAGGAAACTCCCATAAGTACTGGAAAGAGCGATAAGAACTGCTGAACTTGAAAAAGGTATTTTCGTAAAAATTAAGTTTTAAAGAGAAGGATTTTATAAATTTCAAGAAAAAAGCATTACTGTTTACTCGATTAATGAATGTCCAATGTTTCTTTGTAAAGAAATAGCGAATATTAATCTTAGCATATCCAATATATTTATTTAGCAAATAACAATGCTGATGATAGACAGCATATGGGTTCACCTTAAAAACTCAAGATGATTAGAACCTCATAGGAGATCTCTTCTCTTCTGGACTAGCTATGAACAGTCCCATGGGGAATAAACTGTCTAGTATCATTCAGTGTCTGGAAACCCACATTAGTGACGCTTCACCATCATCGAGCGGATCACAAATTTTTGCCTATCGCAAAGAACAAGTGTTCTCTCGGTGAGGACCCTTGGGCGCCTTTTGGGGTTTAAGCTCAATCAAAGCCTTAAGTGAAACTCATACACACGATCAACCATTGAAGGTGCTGGGAAAAGATCCACTAATACCGGACTTCTTATGACTTCATAAAAGCCATATCAGGTTGAATATGGCGTACTTCTCTCGTGCATTTCCTTGTAAGTGATGAATTATTTTTCAACCCTTTTCTAACGGTCTAACCTTTGCAAACTTCTCGCTGTTCTATCGCTATTTCAATGGAAAGTGTTCAGACGAACGACATTCTTTAGTTCTGCCAGTTATAACATTCGCCATAACACACAAATCACCGTCATTCTCTTCGTATTTCACTGCTTAGATGTAAGTTCTATTCAGGCAGTTCTTACCATGAACCTCTGCTTTGTCGAACTGACTCCAAACAGGATGCTTCCCTGAACCAAACATACATTTCTAGGGTTAACAGTTATCGTCTACACATATCCCAATAAACTATGTCGTTTAAACAGTAACACTCTCCCTGGAGTGACTCTTGGTCATATTGAAGGGTGAACATTACTGTAAAAAAAAAATAATTCAACGAGGAAAAATTGCGTGCTTTTCGGTAACGCTTTAATCGATTATCTTCTTCTTTTTCTTTATTATTAATATTATTATCATTATTTCACATTGTTGGAAATTCTCAGTGGAATTATAATTTTGTGTTGCCTACTAAAACTTCTAAATATTAAACATGTATATGTATTAGTTTAGTAGAAACGGGTCCTAGGTGCACACAAGACTGTCCAAATCAAATTTCGGTCCCTACATCAGTCAATCCATAAACATGCTGCAAGCTCCAATAAACCCAACGCATTCCAGAAAATCTGGACATGCCGTTAATCAAGTTTCTACTAGTTGTTTCTTATTATTTATGAGATGCGTTAAAATAGCAAGTTCTCAGGCATTATGCAGAATTGAAATTATGAGTACACTTTCCCGCCGATATAAGTATTTATGAAAACCGTTATTTACTCCTTACAATATACAATGTATTCTTTTACGACGGATTTTGATTTAGCGTTAGTGTCTGTTAAATATTTCCTTTAATATTTGAAACATAAAATGTAATATCGGTAAATATCATGAAATTATTAATCACTACAGAGAAGCAATCCCTAGAGGACTTGAAGTCCTATCAGCTTTAGATATAAGAATGACTAACCACCAATAGAATTCTTGATGTCACAATTAAGAACAGATATTATATTTGAATCTGGTAAGTATCTTCACAGAAGGACAATATGACGGACAGCTCCGTACATGCAGTGAAATAACAGATTATGTCTTAAAAAAAATAAACAATATATTAAGAATCAGGAAATTTAATTAGAAACAAATACAAGAGTGTGAAACTCCTATGAGGTATCATTCGTCCTGTATGGAAGTGAATGCTCAAAATTAACTCAGGGATGAGGATAGTACATGACGCTGTTTTTCGTGAACAATGTCGCGAATACCATGAACTAAACATGTGAGTAACCAGGAAGATTTCAGGAAAATCAAAACCAAAAGAACGCTTATACTTAAAATGAGTAAAGAAACAGCTGTAAATGTTCTTAAAAAGAAAGATTGTAACAATGCTATGCAATATTCATCCTTATGTATGCAAGTGAATGCTGAGATTCACATCGAAATAGAGAAGACGATGCAACAGAAATATGATTTTACAAAAGTTCGTGAGCAGCGAGGAAGTTCTAATTTAAACCTAGACAACATTAGATTTATAAATAAGGAGTAAGAGATAGGAAAATTTGCTAGAGAAAATGGGGTCAGAGCGAGTTGAGTATCATGAAAAACATCGAGGACAGCAGGGAAGTGACAATAGCTTACGTAACGAAATTCTCAGAACAGTGAGTGGTGGTGGGGGTGGATGAAAAAATTTGCTAAGAACTACAAATGTTGAGAAGTTGTGGAGAGTTATGATCTCCTACGTTCTAAAAGGATACCGATTATAAAAAGAGGTATATGATCAGAGTGCCGATTTTGAACATTTTGCAAGGGAAACAAAAAATACATACATTGTTACATTTTTTTTATGTTCAATGATGCCACAATAGTTTTTATTAATTACTTCAGACATATAATCGATCCTGACTTGTCATCTCGACTTCAGCCATTTTCTTACCGACGTGACGTGACGTTGTCATTTTTACAAATATTTTCATGGCATCTGGTCTGACCATCTTTTTTACTGGTGCCCTGATTATATGAATTGAAGTGTGCTACTAGATTGACATATAGCGTCCACCATTTTATTGCTGAAATAGTTAAATGCAACATTATTTCTACACCGCTGTGTTTCTCCTCTTGTTCCTTCCCGTGGAACTCCCGTTTTCTTGCTTCCCTGATAACTATAATCTTCAAAAATTTAAATGCAACATCAATCGCCATCTTTTATCTTCTTGAATCATATTCATATTTTATCCTTTTCTCAAACTACGCTATACCTAGTCTTTTCTCTTACATTCACTCTCTGTAAAACCCTGAGTATTAGTGGTACATCCGGTTTGCTTGCAAATGCTTCCAATTCCCACTGAATTAACTACATTTTATCCGCCCTCATCAAATAAAACACTAATGTTAAATGTGAAGTCATTATATAAAAATAGTTCAACATTCTCTGTCTTTACCGACTCTCTAAATAAGATAGCATTATCTCTTGATTTTAACCTGGAGTATTTATTTTATTTTATTTTTCCATTTCATTTGTGATTAGTTTACATTTCTTGAAGATTAAGAACTGATTTTTAGAGCTCTCATGAAATATAAATTGGTACCTGTGGGATTTTAAGTGTTTGATATTCTTTAATTAATTAATAATAATAATAATAATAATAATATGTGTGTGTATGTGAAGTGTACACTGAAGTCAACACTGAGAGATAACACTTTGAACGCATCCTCAGTCCATGATATTTTTATAATATATATATATATATATATATATATATATATATATATATATATATATAGGCTTAAACACTAATATTACATGGTCTAATCCTTACTATCCTTACTCTGTCCTGGACATTGAGTTCTACGTGATTCTATTCTCTTGGAATTTTTTATTCAATATATATGTTTATGTGTATGCACCTATGTATATATATTTATATATTTTTGCATATATATGTGCATATTTACCACTAATATTATCTATCTATCTATCTGACTTGACATCTACGTAAGTAACTCTATAATGATACTTATTATTAACACCCAACACCCGCCTACCCAACTTAAACAACTCGCCCTAGGTGTTACCATGGAAATTTTGATTTCAATTTTTAAAACACGTAAATTTCAGAAACACGTTATTCCAAAAAATTTCACTTGAAGATGGAACAGAGCTTATTTTAACTCAATTTAATTTAAATAATTATATTGAAGTTTTCGGCTCTTGTTTTGAAACATGGGACTTCTTATGTCGCGATTTGGAATCATATTTTTAAATAAATAATTATATTTATGCTCTACTTTTGTATCGAGCACTATTTTTAAAAATAATAACTAAAATACTAAGGGTCTTTGGATTATTTACCTAACCAGTTCCTTCCTATTTTCTATATTTTTCATATATATATATATATATATATATATATATATATATATATATATATATATATAAGTGATTACACGTACATCAAATGTAGATAGGAATACGATAGCAAATAGGAAACGTTTATCAATCTAACGTGTTTCATTATATTAAAGCTTGATCACTGTTTTCTCTCAATCTGTGACGAATCTTTAATAAAAGTGAAGCATGTTAGAGTGAGAAAATATGTGTATTCCGACAGATATCAAATGTGTATCCTACTCGTATCAGTCAAATAGCTTGACGTGCGATTTTTCTCATCGTTTTTTGTTATTTTATTTTAATTTTTACATTAAATTCACAATAGTTGATCCAATTGGCCATACAATCTATGCGACAATTCATATGCATTAAAACAACTCTTAACAATATTATTGTTCGAAATTAGATAAAATGTAACTACATAACTGATAAACAAATAAATAAATATTTCAGAATACTGACTAAAGCTTGAAAAACCTATTCACTTCTATAAACTCGTAAATTTAAAATTCTCACAGAATATATCTTAGAAATTACATGAATCAAAATTTATATCTCATAGTGAAAATGTCAGTTAAAATATTTAGATATTTAAAAAAATGTCAGAACACTCTATTTGTAATAACATTTATTGGTATTATTTCATATATATTTTAGTTGCATTCTATTAATAACTCCCGTTAATAAATATACACTTGGGTACAAAAAAGTACATGTATAATTAAAATGTTTACTATAATTTTTTTTTTATTTTTCGTTTTTATCCCGATACTGTATGGAAGGATTGATTTCTTTTTTCTAAAAAAAAACAAAAAAAAAAAAAAACAAACACTGACATAATAATAACATCACATTTTAACAATTATATTTACCCAAATTACCAAAAATATCTTGAAATACTGAAGTGTAAATGTATTTAATATAATCGCCATTTGTTTTAATCACGGCCTCCAGACGAATTCAGAAGCCCAGGTAACTCTCTCGGGCAGTCTCCTTGTCTAAATTGGTGAATGATGCCATAAGCCTTGGTGTTATAAAGAGTTTTCTTAGTCTCTTGCTCAACTGCGCCTCACACAATAATCAAGGGGGTTGAAATCTAGGGAGTTAGGTAGTCATACGTAAGATATGATGTAGTCACAGAAATTGTTTAGCAGTTATGACTGTGTCCTCTTGCTTGTGCGTCATGTTACAGTGTACTGTTGTCAGACATAGAGTTTTCCAGTCACGACCCACTTGACCCAAGTCATCACTACCTCTGCAAGGCACTTGATGCCGGCTTCCATTTAGAATTTGCAGCCCTGCGGGAAGGTGATTGGAGGTATAGCGTCGTGATCACTAGTGATGACACCAAATACATTCGTAATCATTATTAGATTCCTACAACTCTTTCAAAACCCTCTGCAGTCTCCTCAGAATGGCAGGCAAACCCTCTGAAATGTTCGTGTTGAAGCCTGCAGCGCGAATGCTAAGCAATAAAGCAAGCTGGCGGAGTGAATTATGTTATGGTGCTGTTTTTCTCACAGACGTTGCCCAACTGATCCTACTAAATTGTGTAGTAGAGAAAATCAAAAATAAACAAAGCGACTGCGCGAAATTAAATATATAATATGGCGACTATTTTTCAATCTCCGATTATATATATATATATATATATATATATATATATGCTAGCTTTAAACTAAAATTGAACTATATTTTTCAAACAATTAACAGTTTTCATCAAAACCGTGATATAATTTGTCTATTTGAAAATTATTGCCAATCTGCATGATAAACATAGTTTTTGGTTTTCTTATTCGAGGTCAGTACAAATAGCTAGTTTCCATTCTGAACACATGAACACCCAACATAGAACTGGCCGTCTGAAACTGGAAACTGACGTCTTTGAGCTCAAAGAGAAGATCTGGAGAAATTAAGTGGATTCTTGGAATTAAAATTCTTTCCTACTTTCCTGTACCAGGTACGATCTCTTCTTCCAAGGTATTTTGAAACATCTACTTGAATTTTTACCCTTTTTCCATTATAAAACTTTGAACGATCCAGATTTTTCAATATGATAACTGGCCCATTTTCTTTTAGTCCCAGCTTATGTGATGGCATTCCAAATTGATTCGATGAGTCCAGGGACTATTTTGGATAATTTACTGTCTGAATTTGTTCGACCACATTGTTAATGGAAAAGTAATTAATGCTTTCTTTTGGAATTCCCTGGAGAATGTTCTCGTTGATGCTATCCACAGTTTGATCCTTGGGATCTAATATAGTCATCTCACAAAGCCAGTTTGAATCCATGAAATGGTGTCTAATTTTTGGATATAAATTGTTAGACAATTCTTGGATAATTGAGACCGAAATTCCACAACCTTTTGCATATGAAATATTTCCATTTTCGTCCATTTTTGATTCCATTGCCAAAGTCCAACAAGAAAGCAGCAAATCTTCCTGCTTCAGGTTGACCTGTGATTCTAACTCGCATGTTGGTTTTCAGGCTGAGTCTTTGAACTTGAATACAGATGTAAGAATTTTTCAGTTAAGCATCTTTTCATCATCTGGCGTTCCGCAAGCAATTACTGGTAATGTTTGTCTAAAATCACCAGAGATTAGGACAGTGATAAGTTCCATGTTTTGCGAATCATGTGTAATATCTTTCAGTGTTTAAACAGGGCCTGGATTGCTTGCTTGTTTGCCATGCTACAATCATCCCAGACAATAAATTTTGTCTCCACCAATATCTTGGCCATGTTAGTTACTCTTTTGATGTTGCAAATAGTTGTTTAATTGTAGTTCAGCTCCATCGGAAGTTTAATAGTGCTGTGTGATGTAAGCCCTCCAGGGTAGCAGCAATTTCGGGATGATGTTACTGCTAGAGGTACTTTTCCTTGGAATCTCCTGCAGATAAAAGAAGGGTAGTTACAATAGTTTTTACAACGACCTCCAGGTGAATCCAAGAAAAATTTCCCCCATTGTTGTTGCTAATGTCATCCAGGACTTCTGATAAACTTGCTGTCAGATTTGGTTCAAAAGGGGTTCAATGTTCTGAATACATTGCCGCAGTTTATCCATGTTGTATTCTGTTTCTCTCAAAATTTCTCTGTTGATTGTCAGGCCGAAATTACAGAGATCTCTTACATACAAGTTCATCAATCTGTTTTCCATTTCACAGAGAGCTAATTTTGAAGTCTGGCGATACAAATCCAGTCGAGGATGAGCAAGTTTCATTTCAAGTAGATGAGATATTTAAAATTAGACAATCGTGCGCCTTTACTTGAAAAAGTGTGAGACAGATATATTGAAGTTAGAGAGTTGTTTCACTTTAATTGAAACAATGTGACATACACTGACATTTTTGGTAAAGAAGAATATGATTAATAATAAAATTAGATAATTGAATGCCTTTAATTGAAAAAGTTTGACACAGACATACAATTTTGCATATATTAGATATGTACCCACCAGACACACACACATACATACATACATACATACGTATATATATATATATATATATATATATATATACATACATATGAGATAACGATATATATATTTATATATCAAGAACAGTATTGGGGAAATTTTATGACAAATTTTAAAATTTTACAAAGGACGCGTTTCGTACTTTAGGACTTCATAGGATTGATTTTGTTATATTGATAGGACTAAACATGCGCACGGCACAGTGATGCAGTGAATTTTCGAAGATGTTTTTTTCAGCCAAATTAATTTAGGTTTTCTCTTTTTCTTTCTTTCACTTTTGAAATATGTATTCCACAATGTGATATTAGAAGATATGATAGGGGTGGTTAAATGTTTTAAGGACGCATATTTTCTGTAGATGACCTTGCGATTAAGGCAGTCTCTAGATATTTGCGCCGTATTGAATTATTTCCTACATTGATCGGTAGAATTTTTTTGTCAACGTTGTGGTCAATCTCGTTACGGTGGTCAACCAATGCATTTGATGCATTATTTTGTAAAATATCACTTTTATTTTCATACAATTTTTTTATTTATTAGTTGGTGCATAATTATCAGGCGTTTTTGTAGGAGTTATATTTGTTAATATAATTTGCTGTTTTATTTACCTTTTTAATAAAAATATTAATATTATAAAAATGCGTGTCGATAATGATAACCATATTCGTCATATGCTTTACGAATTCGAAAAATGATGGAAAGCAGCGCAGTCATTTCGTGAACACGACGAAAGTTTTGGTGAAGGAATAATCAGCAAAGTTTGATGTAGGGAATGGTTTGCCCGTTTCAAATCTAGCGATACTAGCTTGGAAGGTAAGCTAGGAAGAGGTCAACCATCGGATTTCGACGACCAGGCAGCCGTAGAAGCGGACGAAACCTTGACAAATCAAATGCTAGCCGAAGACTTCAATGTGGATCATTCAACCATCTTCCGTCGTATCAAAAAGCTCGGAAAGTTATGGAAATTGGCTGGGTAGGTCCCTCACGAACTCCCCGACAACAATACATTCGAACGCGTCCGAATTTTCACTGATTTACTGCAACGAAACGAGCAAGCTCCGTTTCTGAAGAATCTTGTCACTGGGGATGGATCATGGTTTCTCTTGAGAAACGTCAAAAGAAAGAAGGTCAACATTTCGCCAGCAGTGGAGGATTCCAGACAAAAAAGGTAAGCGGTAATTCCACATCAACAGCGATGTATATCTTGCTCAACGTGACCGCCTTTACGCTGCAATCGAGACGAAAAGATCACGCAAAATGTACCATATCGTCTTGCACCATGATAATGCGCGTCCACATACTGAGCGTTGTGTTGTCTCAACATATCCGACATATTCTTTCACAGAAGCGCCTACGGATTACCACATCAATCGATCGCTGAAAAACTGGCATGTGAACAAAGTTTATGCCGATTTGGATAACTTGGTGGCCGATGTCAAAGCATGGATTGCTTCCAAGAACCGTGACTTCTTTGCCCATGGAATCGACCGTTTTCAAGGAAAGGGGAAGCCGTTATTGAAGTAAATGGCGACTACGCTCCGAAATAATGATTTTGAAATGCTATTGTTGAATCGTTATGTTTCTTTTTACAAAATAAATATTTTTTTTTAAAAACGCCTGATAATTATACACCAACCCAATAGATTCGTTGAGGTTTCTCCTATGTATTTTTGTGACAAATATTACAGACGATGGAGGAAAATCAGTTGTTAGTTTATTGTTTTGTTTATTATTGACTAAGTTTTTCTTGTATTGGGTGCAGTAGAAACGACATTTATGTTGAGTGTAGATATATTATTTTCGATTGTAGACGTGATAAAATTACTACGCAGGATACTATTTTTTTTCATTTACTAGGTTTCTAAGGAAGGACAGTTTTATTTTTGGGAATATTTTGTGAGCATTTTTTTTTCGAACTGAATATATAATAATTAGCGTAGTGGTGAGGTTTGAAGTGTTTTCAATGTATTCATCTGCTTTGGGTAAATAATCCGACCTGCATATTCTTAGAGCTCTTTGGTAGAATCGTCGGATTATACAAACATGAAACTCGGATTATTTATACGAAGAAGAGAAATATATTGAAAACACTTTCAAACTTTACAAGTACCCTAATTATTTTATATTCAATTCAAACCCGGCATAATCAAACCCGCCATTATTTACTAAAAACGTTACAGCTGAAAAGACTCATGGCCTGTGCTGTTGCTTCTTTCTGGTTATCATTATCAATGTTCATTTTTCTCTTTAGCCTCCGTCCCATAAAGCTCACTCTTTTCCACAACGTCTAAATATTTTCAGACTATCTTCAAACTAGTTAATATTGTTAAGTTTCATGTGCCGCCGCTGATGAATTTTGAGGCATGATTTACTCCGGTATTTTTAGCATATTTAAGACGTGAAATCAAGCTGGCACAATCCAATGCAGCGTTCTCCAAGTTCTCAAATGCAATTTGTGCATTTGTCAGTGATTGCGTCAGGCAATCTTTTAACCTCATTTTAGGTTTGTGTCATAGACGCTTACCTCTTTGACAACTCCCCATAGAAAATCTGTTTCGGATGTTGCTGATCTTCCATTCTCACCACATGTTCCCACCACTTAAGACGATATGAAGGTATCAATTTCTCATGCACTTACACTTGTCAAGGACTTCAAAATTGCTAATGAACATCTGTCTGCGAATTCAGATAAACTTTCTAAGCCACTGTTGGTGAAAACTTTCTAACGAATTTAGATGCCTCTTATATGTTACTCATGTTTCCCAAACATAGATAAGGGTGGATAGAGCACAAGTCTTATATACTTAACTATTGTGTCTAGTGATATGCCTCATCGCAACCACAAACGATCGTTCAATTTGACGAAGCAGACGCTGGCTCTGGCAGTTCACAAGGATGCTTCAGCGTCAATGTTGAAAGTGTTGTTCGAAGTGTTACTTTATCTGAATTCTTAAACTTCTCGCCATAAACATACACAGAAGGATTTTCTTATTCTTTAATAGGTGCAGGTTGATACATGAAAACGGTCTTATCTAAACTTATTATCAGACTCAGAACCGTGAAAACATTAAGGATCAAATCAGTTAATCATATATATATATATATATATATATATATATATATATATATATATATATATATATATATATGGCGAGAGAACGTGTTTGATTGTAATGCGTATTTTTATAAATATATCTTATGCTTCATTTTCCATAATAAAATTATGGAAATAAAACAAAATATGTTATTGTAAAATATCCACATTACAACAAAAAACGTTTGAGGTCTCTCTCTTTTAAAATATACATTTTTTCCCTCGTTGGAACAATTATAATCTCTTCCCTATATATATATATATATATATATATATATATATATATATATATATATATATATATATATATATAGAGAGAGAGAGAGATATGTTTGTGTGTGTACATACATATCTAGGTAGACATTCACTCTCAAAGTAAACGTGGCAAGATTTTCTGCTAGACTTTTATATAATGAGCTGTTGAATTTGTTATTACTGAATTCTACGAATAGAAGTTTCTTTTGTTACTCACTTCATATGTAATGATGAGGACAGATTTTTTTTCGAATGTGGGTCTGAGATTATAATTTCTTGAACCCTTTCGCTAATATAAAAGTATCGTCTACGTACAGGACATATATTTCTGGGTTTAAATATCTTGTTTTCTATATAGTAGTTGGAGAAAGACCTGCCGAAAGAATTTTACATACTAACACCATTTGGGTGTAGAATTTGCCATTAGAGTCGTAGAAGAGATTTCATTGTGTAGGCATACAATAAATTTTGAGGATATTTGGTTTGATGGAGAGTTGTGGAATGGAATTAATATTATACCTGGATAGTTTGAATAAAGGGGACATTTGTAAATAAAATTTCAACGTCGAGTGACACCAAAATAACTTATTCTTGTATAGTTTTTAGAATTTGAAAGAATTTGTGGATTGACATGTTGCTGTATTTGGTAGGTAGGTATGGAATTAAGAATAATTAGTAGGTAGTTAAGAAGTTAATATTTTGATAGCTTGTAGATAGGAGTTGGGATATGGGAAATTATAGGTTGTAGTGGTTATCCAGTTTTATGTATTTTTATATTTCCGTATATAGTTGGATAGGTTCGTATGAATAGAATATGTATTTAATGCTGGTAAAAAAAATTCTTCAAAATATATTGCTGGTATTTCTATAAAAATACATTTTTATACCTTCCTAGTACTTTGGTTCCAGTTTGACGGTTAAATATTTGCCATCAGCTGAGGCCGTAACAGGTGGACCTGTGAACACCAGCAATTAAAAGGTGGTTCCATGCTCTTCAAAAAACTCCCAAGCAGATGACTTGTTACAGGATGTAGTTGATTTTTGGATTGACAATGAACCTACGTCTGCGTTATTTGATATTATCAGTTTGTCGACGGATGTTTTTAAGTTCACCGTCGTGTTTTTGTTTAATTCATCAAATTCAGATCGGTTGTTGTTGATGTGTTGTAATGTTTTATGGTAGTCGGATTTTTTTTTTTCAAAATTGAGTATGTGTGAGATTTGTTAGCTCGTCTGAAAACAAAATAAGAGTTTGTTTTTTTTTTAAACTTGCAGCATTTTATTTTTTTTTTGTGTGGAGAGCTCTCTTTCCAGCCCTCTACTTTAAAAAGTATTCTCATGTCTGAATGAATTTTTATAAGACCGCCAACCTCAAGGTGGGATAGTGACGGGTGTAGAATTTCAATTTTGGTCTTCATTGTAAAGATGTAAAACTTAGTTTGGAGATCACAATTTGGCCCTAGATTTAGGAATTCTTTTTCGTCTTCTGTTAATTTATGTCAAGAGAGGTTTATATATTTATCGCTGCTATTGAGGTGTAGAATGTTTCTATTGTATCGTTTGTATAGTTTTTTTTTTGTAATTATTTGTCCGTGCGTAAGTTGGTGTTAGTCAATGTTGGTACGAAGTGATTATTGCGTAAACTGCTCTCGAGTGATTTGTAAGACATTATTTATCACCTCTCAGTTGCGTCTCTGTCTTTGGGCAGATTGGCAACTGAGAAAAATTATACTGAGAGTTGCCTAGCCATGGAGAACAACTGCCCAAGTCCGCGCCCTGTCATTGAGAGAGAGAGAGAGAGAGAGAGAGAGAGAGAGAGAGAGAGAAGAGGATCGGTGCTGGCAACGAAGCCAGCTCAATCGACGGATAATTTTTTTCCTAGCCCGGGTGTATGCACTCGGTACACACCTAAAAAACTGTCCTTGTGTCACAACACGTCTTAGTGGGGCGTCAGAGTAAATACCTAGTGTGAAGCGATATTGCGCTTCTTATATTCGGTCAAAATTCTTGTTGTGTCTCTTTACTTTTATAGATCTCAAAAGTCATGCTTTGGATGTCATTTCTGGTTGTTTTCTTGGTCCTAAGTTGAGTATTTTCTTTCTGAATGACGATTTGGTTTGGTTTGGTTTGTTTTACGGTATATCAATTGCAATGGTTTATTTAATGCCGGCAAGTTTTTCATTACTGTTATATATATATATATATATATATATATATATATATATATATAAATATATGTTTTTCGTAAATAGTTTTTTTTGCCTTTTTTTGTAACTAACTATTTGCTGGGACCCTGATAGCTGCTAGCACCTCTGGTTGAAGTGGACCCGGGATTACCAGCAATTAAGAGGTGGTTCCACGCTCCTCAAAACCTCCTGATCAGAGAACATGCTGTCGGACGTAGTTTATGTTCATAAAGAGGACGGGGTTTATTTTGTTTTTAAATCATACCAACCTCATTTGGTTATTTAATTATGACTATATTTTAGGATAGGTTCCTATGAATAGAATATGTATTTAATGCTGGTAAAAAAAACTTCTTCAAAATGTATTGCTGGTATTGCTATAAATATACATTTTTATACCTTCCTAGTACTTTGGTTCCAGTTTGACGGTTAAATATTTGC
Source organism: Acanthosepion pharaonis (assembly GCA_903632075.3). NCBI lineage: Eukaryota > Metazoa > Mollusca > Cephalopoda > Sepiida > Sepiidae > Acanthosepion > Acanthosepion pharaonis. The sequence continues at coordinate 172,684 of CAHIKZ030005463.1, read as the reverse complement.
CAACAGCTGAGGCCGTAACAGGTGGACCTGTGAACACCAGCAATTAAAAGGTGTTTCCATGCTCTTCAAAAAACTCCCAAGCAGATGACTTGTTACAGGATGTAGTTTATCTTCATACCCAGGAGGGAGGATGTAATGAAACTTTCCTTGTTTGCTGCCGTGTCATGTAATTTGATAATTGTGTATTTAGGTAGCAATCCCTGTTTTATACATGAGACGTTACTGACAAAAAACAAGGTACAGCGATTAAACATTTAATTAAATTTTCTTAGTGACTGGTCATTTGTGAAAAAAAAAACAATACATATGTCTGTTTAACTCTTTCTGGCGGTAAATCGAATCGACAAAAATTGTGTAAATTTTTCACTTTAAAGAGAATTTCTACTCACAGATTCCTAAAAATAAAAAAAGATGTGTATATATATATATATATATATATATATATATATATATATATATTTTCATAGACATATGAGAAAAACTGAACATATCACACTACCGCGGTTTTGAACTCTATTCTCTAAATTATTAAAACAAACATGCTAGAATACACACACACACACACACACATCACTGTCCAGAACTCTTATATGTAACCGTCTCTTCTACTCCAATAGCTTCATGTTTCACACTTCTCGACTGTGGAACCACCTCCCATTTTCTTGTTTCACTGATAACTATAATAGCCAACTATTCAAATGTAATGTCACTCGACGTCTCCAGATGCCTTGATCTATCCCCTATCCTCCTCTTCATCCTTTCTTCTATCACTACTATTTGCACTTGCTCCAAATCTCTGTAAGCCTTCCCGCCTTGCTTGGGGTGAAACGCTTAAAACAAAAAAAGTAGATGTTCAGACAATTATTTCTGCTTTAAGCCAAATCGTTATCACATTTATCAATTCATCCGTGTTTTAATATAGTGTGCCAGTTATAAATTGTGCTACTGGGCACTTTTTTGAATTGAAATCGACATTAGAATGCCTTTATATATATATATATATATATATATATATATATATATATATATATATATATATATATATATATATATATTGATATAGATTCGATCGTATTTACGATTCCAATAGAATAAATTATGACTATGGAATATTAGTGTTTAAGCCTTTTTATTATATCCTTACTCTGTCCCGGACATTGAGTTCTACCTGGATTCTATCCTCTTGGATTTATTTTTATACAAATATATATGTATGTGTATGTATGTATATATATTTATACATATTTTACATATATGATTGCATATACATGTGTATATTAACCACTAATATTATATATATATATATATATATATATATATATATATATATATATATATATGTATGTATGTATGTATTATTATAAAGGTTCTATCATAAGCCCTACACTCTTTCTGATCTTTATCAATGTTTTTCCTAGTGTCTTCAGTTCTCAAGTAGGAATCTTTGCAGACCAAACTAATATTTACTCTTGTCTTACTGGTAAATCCTGACAAAGTTAACCTTGCCGATAATCTTGAAAAGGGCATCCAAACAGTGTTTTCTTGTAAACGTTAATGACTCCAAAATGAAAAGACTCTCATATAAATCCATAGAGAAACTTCCCTGGCCACATCAGCATGGTTGAGGCAGTGCTTATTCTTGGCCTAAAGTTTTCCACTGGCCTGAGGTGGAACAACTGCATTGATTCAGTAGATGCATCTACCACAATGGAAGTTGGTTTTCTGTGTCGTGTCAATGGTTTTTCATCTGAGTCCATCATACCATCTACAAATCTAACATTCGTTCATGCATGCAATACTGTTGCCAAACATGGTATGTTTCCCCTGCAGTTCATCTCAAGGTTCTCTAGAAAAAAAACCCAAAAAAACAAAGAAGGGTCTGAAATGTGATTGGTCCGGACTTGGCAACTCGACTCCAGTTACTTTCTGGCAGACATTATTTGGCTTGCATCTGTCTTTTCCACAAATATTTTCATGGCAATAGCTCAGAAAAAGCTATTTTACTGGTGCCTCGACTACATTAATTTAAGCGAAACAGTTTAATATAACCGCCTCTTCTACTACAATAGCTTCTTCTCTCACATTTCCCGAAAGTGAATCTCCCTACCTTTTACATGTTTCCCCGACAACTACAATCTTCAAAAATTAAAATGTAATGTCAGTCAACATCTTCTGATGCCTTGATCCCGTTATTCTTTTTATTCTTTCCTCAATCCCATTCTGCGTTAAATTTTTCTTTTATCTTCACTATCTGTAATGCTTTAAATACTTGTGGCACCCCCAGCTTATTTGATGTAAAATGTTAAAAAAGTAAAAACTTAAAAAATGCATAGATAGATACACATATAAACACGCATAAATATACATACATATATATATATATATATATATATATATATATATATATATATATATATATATATATAGATAGATAGTAGATATATAGATATATATGAATACACACACACACACATATATATATATATATATATATATATTTCATTTAAATGAGTTTTCAATACAAAGTAGAACAATATACTTTATTACAAGATATTACATCAAAAACATGTCAAAACCGCTACACAGTTGCTGTCGTGTTTTGATGCGAATCAACGCATCTCTTCACTCTTTATTGAAAATTTAAAGCCAAATACTACATCTTTTTACGAGAAAAAGAAGAAAAAAGAATGAAAGAAAAGGGAGGAGGTGGTTTTGGTGTTTGTGAGCTTTACTCAGATCAAACAATCAAAATGACCTATCCTATAATTATTGTAAGGGAAGAAGCAAAAATTAAGAAGCTGCCTTTAATATATCGGTCATGACCCGCACATTTAGACAGTCATCAGACTCCAAACCAGGGCGGCTATAAATGGATACAATATTGTACGCCAGACAATGGCATTTCCTAGGAAGAATAAATGGTTATCTAACAACAAGCTAGAAAAGCTACATGCCCTGTGGGTTTAATAAAAAAAAAAACAGAAAAAAACGCCCTATTTATAACTGATAAATAAACAGCCTCTTTAAGAAACCAGTAAATCGTATACAAATAAAATTAATATGCACATGTTGACTAAAGGTTCTTTATATAAGCTGTTAATAACAAAATATCAGACAAATACCAATAGATCCGTACAATGTGTTATTAACACTAGAATCTATATATATATATATATATATATATATATATATATATATATATATATATATATATATATATATATATATATATATATATATATATTCATTCTTTGGCCTAGTTGAAAGAGCTCTTATGAAAATATTGAGCTTTTTCCGTTGTTTTCATGTCAAAATATATTAAAGTGGGTCGAGCCGAGAGACTTCCAACAAACCTTCGAATTAAGAGAATAAAGATTTTAGATATTTGTAATTCCACATTTCATCAGCTCTGAAGTTTATAGAATTTAATTCACACTGGAGGTTTTAGGTTTTGTGTTGCAAATCATCACCATAATTAGACAATAAGAATAATTGTTTCATATTCCATGTCATTTCTGTTATTTTAGTAAACCATGTAAAAAATATGAATCGGAATTCGTGTGGCGAAATTTTCAGGAGATCTAATGTTCCTATGTAGTTTTAATGGTAGAACAAATAATGTTATATCAAGAAAAAATAAAGAAAATGACACGAAATCTTGTTTATAGTTGTCGTTAACACAGAAATCAATGCTCAACTTAACACGTACTAAGGCATACTATAACATTAATTCTCCCCAAAATATGCATCCATCATATATGACATGTAGATTTAATGAAAATGCATTTGCTATTACATGTTTATGGTTGCTAATATTAAGCCATTCCATCTTAAAAAATATTTAAATATAGATTAATTAAACTCCAATGTAACATCAACTACTAGAATTAATGTAACATTTTCTAACTCGACTTCCATATTCTGTATACATCATCCAAATTCAACCACAGTTTTCATCGTACCACATCTCTCTTTCCATACATATATATATATATATATATATATATATATATATATATTTGTGTGTGTGTGTAAACTAGAAAGGGTTACTGAATTATGAATAGCCTAAACGGAGGTTGTAAATGAAATGGTAATCTTTATAACATCAACAAATTGCAATATTGGCCAGCGGCAGGAATTAGGTAAACCACTGGTAGTTGTGAACTACTTAGTAAACACATTACGCCCCCATACTTACAACAGTGTCCAACGTATTTAGATTGCGACATACCTGTTAGCGTTCGTAGATACTATATATATATATATATATATATATATATATATATATATATATATATATATATATGATAAAATTAAGGTTGATTATATATATGAATTAAAGTGTTCAATATTAGAGATAGTGCTTCTGCAAATATTAACGTGGACACCGAATTCAAAACCAAGTGGCACCATTCTGTTTCATTCTTTGACATATCCTTTCAACGGTTATTTTGGCGGGCGATAACGGTTAGGTTTCGAATTATTCTGGGAGCTATGGAGTGGAAATAATTTTGATTCCAGGTGCTGTTTTTATTTAGCTATTTCTAGTGTTGTTGTTTTTTGTTTTTTTAACTTCTAACTGTTAGAATACAATAGACTATCTATAAAGCATAACTGACTCGTATTTATGAATAGTCATACAAAAACACAACACATATGGCCTAAAAATTACGGGCAAGTTTAAAACAATCTCTTGTCAACACACACACACACACACAGACAGACAGACACACAGACACACACAAACACATACCTATCCTGGTACATGAACATCCTAATTAACATAGTGAATTTTATAATTTTATAAGTAGTAGTTACATGTGTACCACTATGAATATATAAATCCTGATAATTATGACCACAATTAGAAAGGAAGTTCTAGGAATATCATTTGGTTTCCTGCCGCCTTCAACCAAATGATTTAAAACAAATAGGAGATATAAATGTCTAAACCTTATAAAAACATTTCTCCGACCTCGAAACTAATCCACTCAGTAAAATATACAATAATAATACCTTTAAATTAAGTTATAGTTGTGCTGGAAAAATAATTAAGAAATATAATAACAGAGTCTTCGACAATATAAGGGTTCAAAAAACTTGACTACTCGCCAGGTTGCAATAAGCAAACTAAATATAATGACACTAATAATAATTTGTGCAATTGTAAGTATCATAATAATTGCCCATTATAAAATAATTGTTTAACTATTTCTCTAGTTTATCTTATGTCAATTTCTATACTAGTAAAAGCCAATACTAAAAACAAATACATTTGAAGTACTATGAATATATTCAAAGAGAGTTGGCGTGGACATGTGGAATCTTTCAACAACAGTAGTAATCATAAATACAAGACTTCATCGCCCAAGTATGTTTTGTAATTTAAAGAAAAAAAAGAGGTACCTCCTGTTAAATGAAAATTAATTAAGATTGCTCGAATATGTAATTCTCTATATGCCACTTGTTATTTATATCTCAATAAAAAATGTGAAATAACTAGATTTAAAGACAAGACCCATCTCTTAAATCAAATGAATGAACTCACTGTAAAATGTAAACATAGTTCGAAATTTAACTTACTATAGTGGTACTAATATTTTTTACCATAATGCAATATTACTCTAAGTTCAGTATGCTATTACTTATATTATCTCCTAATCCTCATATATATATATGTGTGTGTATATATATATATATATATATATATATATATATATATATATATATATATATATATACAGTGTAACCCGAATATAAGAGGGTTGTAGGAACCGGAGAAGAAGTCTCTTATATCCGGGTTTCTTTTTATATCCGGGTTTGGTCTATTTTGTTTAGGTATTTATGGGAACACTTTGGGACCAGATAAAATCTCTCTTATATCAGGGTTTCTCTTATATCCGGGTTACACTGTATATATATATATATATATATATATATATATATATTAAATCTAAATGGTGGATATATTTATATTCATTTATATATGTGTGTGTGTATATGCATATGCGTATGTGTATGAATGTTTATGCATATGTGTATATATGTATATATATATAAATATATATATGTATATATATAATGTATATTATATATATATGTGTGTGTATAGACTCTCTCTCTCTCTCTCTCTCTCTCTCTCTATATATATATATATATATATATATATATATATTATATGCATGCGTGTATGTATGTGTATGTATCTATTTGTAGTGATGAATGTGCGTACACATACGTATATATTTTTATATATTTAGTTATATATTTCTACTCGAGTATATGTAATCATGCGTATATATGTATGTATGAGATATTTATACATATTTGTGTGTTTATGTGTTTTCTTTCTTATATATATTAGCTAGTATTTTTCTATTGCATATTTCTAGGTATTGCATTTTGCATTTATTTTCATTTGGTCTTTTTTATGTATGTGTATACGCATATATTTATTTTTTCAGTCAATTTCTATACATTTTATTGTTTTTTCTTTGCCTTGTCCATTGAGGAAAACGTTTCTTTTTCTATTCTACCCCGTCTTAAATTTTAACTATTGAATCCTCTTTTTATCTATATATCATTGGCCATGTAATTAATACTTTAATAGTTTATTTGAATTCCTTTACTAAAACTTTCAAAGTGGAATCTTTGTAGGTGTGTGTATGTTTTTGGCTTTATCAATGTGTGTGTGCATGATCGCTTATATATGCCTTTCCTTGAATAGATATGTTGTTTTTTTATTTTTAGAGTCGTAGGCATCTATTTCCTCTTTCGTTCGTGTATCTGCGTGTTTATATATCTAAATAGGTCTACGTTTTTATGTATTATTATCTGATTGTGTATGTATTGTCTTTTGCAAGATGTCATCCTCCCCTGCCCATATCACCACTTCATATGTTATACATCAACATTAGATTAAAGTTTATTCTGAGATTTTGGCCTTTCAATTAAAACAAAATAAATAAAAAATCTATATGTATTTTTTCTCACTTTTTTCTTTAAACAATTTTATTATATATTTTAAACTTTATACAGATTAAATTTAAAATTTGTAATATTTAATTTTCACGTTCATAGTAAAATTTAATATTAATAATCTGTTTTAGTCTGTCCCTAACATTAAGTCATTAATGATTACAAAACAATGTTCGTTGTCAAGTTTTTTGAATTATCATATCCATGTATTTTGATTGGTCATTGCCGTTTATGTAACGTCGTTTCCCTTATCGAAGGGTGTTTGGTCGATTTGAACCTTTGAAAACTCTTTATTCTACATTCAACACCAAGACTAGCTAAGACACCAGAAGTGTTGAAGCAAAATGTCTATTTTTGAATTGATTTTACAACATATTTATGTTATAATTTTTTGAAGAAATTAAATATATATATATATATATATATATATATATATATATATATATATATATATATATATTATAAATTAATTGATTTAAAATATGGTTATTTTCGCTTTACAGTTCCAACCATGTTTCAAAAATAGAAGCTAAAACCCCTAATTTTATTTTTGCAAATAAATTAAAAGCATTAGTTCCATTTCATCTTCAAGCGAATTTTGGAGTAACTTTTAAAATTTACCGGGTTTAAAATACACAGCTAAAATCACGTTTCCATGGTTACAGAATATTCTACTCAAATTGAACACGGGGTGTCTAGATTTTCC
>CAHIKZ030005463.1:87500-160000 GCA_903632075.3 Acanthosepion pharaonis | reverse complement strand
AAAAAGATTTTTTTTTTCGAAATTTATAATTACATTTACTTGTCATTTGTTCATTTGAATTTCCTTGTTCACAAATATTTTTTTATAATTTATTAATAAAAAAATTAATATTTATTTCTTTATAATAGTTTAAATAATAAATATTACATTCTTGCTGGCTGAGCTATTTATTTTATCTTGCAAATCTAATATTATTCTTGTAAATACAAAATGCAATACAAATATTCAGTTTACGGTCCTTGTCATTTTCCAAAAATAAAGAGAAAGTATAAATGTTTGGGTTTTACTCAAATTCTAATCACCGCTTTTTGAAACAATACATTTTGACGAGGCAGTCAAAAGTGTACAAAATAATATTGGCGTCAAATGAATAACATTCCTTGCGAAAGTTTTTGCTAAATTAAAGATTATCCTTTGAATTTGTTTATTTTAATTGAGATTTCCAGATATTTGGCTTCTGTATATATGTACAATTATGAAAGAGCAAGACGAACGTGTAAATAATTTCTTGTTAAATACGGATAGAAAGTGAATTTAGTAAAAAATATAAAAGTAAAAAAATATAAAAAATGCCAAACTGTATGAATGTCTGGTTGTCGGCAAATGGAATAAGATTCGAGCTATGAATTGGAGATTTCAAAATCGAACAAAGAAAACAATTTTTCATATCTGGTAAGTTTTTTGGGCAGAAAATATTACACTGAAATCCGGAGGCATTTTGGAATGTCAAATGATAATTCCCCAAACTAAGCAAACTTTGAAAAAACAGCAAATTCGCGACAAATAAAATATTGCTGAGCTTGTATGTAATATCTTCCGTCCTATATGGCAGTGAATGCTGTGCAATTTCCCCACAGAATAAGAAGAGAGTTGAGGCGATAGATATGTGGTTCAACAGAACGATAAGGAGAGTACAATGGATTGAATATGTGAGGAAAAACAACGTTTTTTGGAAACTTTAAACAAAAAGGACACATAAGAGTCGGAAAAAGTCAGTTGATATTTCTAGTGAATATAATAAGGATAGTGGGCTTGTAAAAGTTGAGACTTACAGGATGTATCGAAGAGAAATGAAACAGAGGAAAGCCGGGAATATTCTACTTAACGGTTCTTTATAAATGCTTGTCAGAATAGCGAATAAAGAGATCGCAAAAACACATAGTAAGAGCAATAAATGAAAGGACGTTGTGAAGAGTCATGATCCTGCACGTCCTGAGATGCCAGGCCACAAAAAAAAAACAATTATGAAAAGAAGTAGTATTTCCCGGGTATATGAAATACAGAATACGACTAAAATATCTGACGCGTTTCTCAGATTTCATGACTGATATATATATATATATATATATATATATATATATATATATATATATAATATATATATATATATATATAAATTTAAAATAACAAACACACCGACACTTGCTGATACCTCGTTTTCCGACAATACATGGTTTATTCAGGCAATTGAAATCTGGTGGAAGCGTGGTAGCAGAAAGGGGTGATGTGTTTTTTATTTTAAATCTTAAATAGTTCTGCACATTCGATATTTGGAAATGTGCATTGACCATTTTATTAGTATAAACGTTTCTCAGAGAAGATATATTTCTTCTTTGTAAAAATAGTTTAACTATATATATATATATATATATATATATATATATATATATATATATATATACTATACAACAGTAAGAGATAGATAAAGTATCGTAACAGTAAGAGATAGATCAAGTATCGACCATCATAAAGACTGAAAATAACATTGACAAAGATTATTGTTTAAGGTTGACGGACACGCATGTCTTAATTATTTTTGTTTTGTTTTGTTTTGTTTTTTTTACGAATTGATCAAACCCAAACTCAAACATTGTTTTCAATCGTTATGAGTCTACCGATTGAATAGAATTTTTCATTTTTATTATAAACAATTGTCTTATAAATGGAATCGTTAAAGCATTCTGAACGTAAAAATAAATATAAAAGAGTGCAAGACAATAAGAAACACTACCTGCCTAAAAAAGTGAAGTTTTGTTGAAATCGGTTGAAAAATGTAGGAAATCTGATCCCATATATAAACGAACACACACACACACACACACACACACACACACACACACACAACACACAAACAACCTGGGTTTTATAATAAGTATAACTCCATATGATTTTCCCCCCTTTCATTCTCGAAACAGCGATGCCTTTTAATCGTGTTTTCAAATTGATTTCGTGCGAAAACAATTGTGTTTTTGCATTTTGTTGGCACTGTCAGAACCACCGCAAGGTAATTTTACGTAGTCCTGTGAATTTTTGTTGAAATCGGTTGAAAAATGTAGGAAATCCGATCCAATACACACACACACACACACACACACACACACACACACACACACACACACACACACACACACACAACCTGGGTTTTATAATAAGTATGATATATATATATATATATATATATATATATATGAAACTGTTTTCACAAAGAAGAATGTATATTTGTATATATCCGTAGAAATATATATGTAGGAAATATTTTTTCATGAGAAAATTATTGAATACTAAGCACGTCGGACAGTGTCTACCTTATTGAGTTATATAATTTGAGTTTTTGCCATACAGATACTTGCTTCAACTGTTATAGGAAAATAAATGTCATAAGCCAAATGATTCCCAAAGCTTTTTATTTTACATAAACATTTTCCTTTTAAGTTTAAATTTTAACCTTTAAATAACTTTCGCCATTACAATTTATAACCTGGTGCGTATCGATTATGCATAACATGTATTTAGATACAATTTTTCTTAATTAAATGAAAGGAAAATACTTATTACTAAAAAGATATGGGTGTGTCTATATTTCTGAGATGAGATATTATGTACATTATTTACATTATTCGAACTATTGTCATCATCTTTGTCGCCCTATATATCACAACGTTTCGGAGAGAGAAGGGAGATCACCGCCCTCTGTGGGATCAGGTTGGGATCATTAACAAGGAACACCATTGGAAAATTCGTAAACTTAAGGAATCAGCACATATGCTAGGCCACAAAAATCTCCTGAGCCGAACCAGCTTAGAAATAAATACAATATGGGAACCAGTAATAAGGAGTCTCAAAGAAAAGCAATAATAACAAAGAAAATTACAATATGAGCTCTGGTAAAAAAACATGCAATGATAACAGCAAAATTGCAATATGAGCACTGGTAAAAATGGTTGCTGAAGACATTAGGTTTATATTACCCAGAAATTCATACCCAGATGTCCTCAAGGACACAGTGGATAAAGGCGTTGGTTAGATCCGGTGACAGGACCCAAAGAGTGTGAGTTCAATACCCGGTTAAGGCAGTGGAGAACTTTCAGAGGAAAATTAGCAGGAGATAACTGATAACTGACATCCATCAAACATGGCACGTGGAACTAGAACAGTGTACCCCAGTGAGCGAAATAAAGGGTTCAGTTCGACATTCCAACCACCTGAAGAAGGCCGCAGCGTACAATGGCCGAAACCTTGTGATAAATATGGCGACAAAGATGAGGACAATAGTCCGAATAATGTAAATAATGTAAAAAGATTTGCGTGATATTATTCTTAATAAGAAATCAACTTGTTGCTATATGCAACGTTGTGATAATACAATATGCTTATCCAGTTTTTGAACTTTGCATTATTCATATACATTTAGGAATGTTCAGAAGGTCCCTGAATATAATTTATGTTTTTGATGAGTCAACACGAAAAATCCTATCTTTTCAAATAACTTTATTCATTGTTCCTTAAAGGAAGCATAACTACATGGAAAGATAAACTTCGTGACAAAAATAGTAACTAATTCGTTTTTGTTTTCTTCGAAAGTTATTTTAGACCATCAATCTTTATCAGTTAAAATTTGACACTAAGCAAATGGGATATAGCTTAGTTGAAAAAGCACAATAAACCCAAAAGAGACAATTCACACCCTGAAAGAAATCTTAAACTGCAAAATCTCTGAGCGTACAAATGATTACTAATTGCACAAATGGCGAGTAATTAGCAAGAATGGAATTTATACGTGTTTGGTTCGTCCAATTAACAACTGAAAGTAAATTGTTCTGATAAGATGACCTCACCTGCATCACTGTGGCATTGCTACCAGTTCCGGTGAAGAGTCTTTGTTGTATTTCATCTTTGAGTGCTATTTATAAAACTCATTAGTGCCATATTAAAAATCATCAGTCTGTTTATTTCTGCCTCTATCTTTATCAGTAGACAAACAATTGAAAGCGGGGTGTTATGCTTTTAACAGAAAAAAATCTTTATGCTGTCAATTATAAGTGATTTCTCTTTTGTCCTCTGCTTCCATAGATCATATTTGCCAACGTTGTATGCGGTCTTTGACCTTAAGTCCCGACACCGATTTGAATAACGTTTTCTATTAATTAATTCATCAATATCTATGCAGGCATCTCTTTAAGTCTGTGTATGCATTGTGTCTAATAGACGAACCCATTTATTAAATTAGTATGATTTTACAAAAGTTTTGTTTTTTAATCTTACATATGAATAACAAACTGCGTGTGGAGATGTGACTCAGAATGTAGCTGGTTTAATATATCAGCAGAACCGAAAGAACTATTTTATAAGTGATTATTGTTATTATTAATATAATAATAATAATAATAATAATAATAATAATAATTATTATTATTATTATTATTATTATTATTATTATTATTAACCAACTCTTGGTTTTATATTAACTTCAGGACACAGTTTTCGTGCTGTTCTCGGTGAAAATTTCTTTCACGCCCAGGAAAATTCTCTGTTGTGTCAAACTGTTTAAACTTCTTTATAACGGACTGTACTGTAGATCTAGGGATAGCCAATCGGTTTTAAATAGCGCTGTAACTATTTTCCGACTTGTGGACTTTAATAATTCTCTGTCTCAAGTCAACGTTAGGCTCCTTTGTCTTCCCCATCATATTGTTAACGTAAGAATATCAATGGTGCCACTGTGTGTACCACGTGATGCTGGAATTATCTCAAATATTCTACTGAATAAATAGTCTAGAAGGCTTCACCGATAGAATAATTATGTAAATTACTTTACTTACAGGAATCAATATAAAATGATATTTACTAATGTATGAATATTTTTCGTTTCCTATTTTGCATAATTCTCCTGTCGAATTTGTTGTAGTTAAACTATTGTCCTAAAAATTGAGATTTATATTCTTTTTGAGCTTATTAACATATAAAAGAATGGCATTATACGGGCATCAAATTCTGAGAAATGCATAAAAATATTCAAAATTGGTGTGTGTACGAATAATATCGTCGTTGCCTCTATGTCTATTAAAGGGGAGTACCAATAATATGGGAAGGGCCACGATTTAATTTGCATGAGTGCTGACAAAATACACTGTTCTGCTGATAAGAACTGATATTTTGGACGACATGTACAATTTTGCATAGCACAGAGCCAGGCTAAGGAAAATTTGCATTCATCATCGAAAATATTTGAACATCTGTCTTAAAAACTAGCTTTGACAATTATATATCGAGATGATAATTTCACCGATTTAACATAGAGATAATTTATTTACAAATGAGGGCGAATTTTATATCACTTGATAAAGATAAAATAAAAATAAATTTGTATAATTACACATCTATATAACAACGAAAGAAATTTACAATTTATCATTATTATTATTATTATTTACATTCGTCTCAATTCTTATGGTGCATATTGGCTCGGAGTTAATAATCGAAGAAAAGAGTTCAGTTTCCAGTCGGTTTCGTTACATTCACTTAATAACCAGTACCACTGAGAAAGATATGAATCCATATCCTTATTCCATATATGTGTTGAGTAGTAGGAAATCAATCTCTAAAATCGTTGTTATTATGATAAAAAATTGCAAACGCGGTATTCACTCGTAAATAAAAAAAAATATTATACTGTTATGAATAATCAAGAGTGGTCGCCCCTTGTTTTGGAGACCACTCTTGATTATTCATAACAGTATAATATTTTGTTTTATTTACAAGTGAATACCGCGTTGCATTTTTTTTCTTTTCTTTGTTTTTCCTCTCTGAGAGAGCTATTTCGGTTTACTGGGTCTATAAAAGGATATTATACGCGAACTTTGTATTCTTAGTTGCACACAGATTCCTTAAAGCCTACACCTGCGTACTTTTGTCATTACAAAGACTTTTAAAAATAAATCAGTCAATCCTCACCAGGACTCCTTATTTTTGAAGACATGTGTGTTGTGTGAAACTTCAACTCAAAATTAATGTTGCTCGACGGAATGTCTTCCGACAACATATCGATCAGATTTAATGTCGAAACTTTTAACTTATAATGATAGTGGCTCATTTCCGATCGGAATTAAATATTAAATAAAATAGAAAAAAAAACCGTCTTATCCACAAAAACGTTAAAAAGCTAACTGCTGAAAATAGTAATTCAGAAAATTAAATTGGAATAAGAAATTCCAAAGTAAATATAACGACGTTGGAATAATTTTTCTTTAAGAAATTAGGTTGGAATTAAATATCGATTTGAAGCTATTGCGAAAATGTCCTTAGTTGAATTTGGATTAGGTTTTTAAAGAACCATAGCCCAAAATATATGATCTTCAGAAAATTTGATAATATGCTTGCAAAACTTTTTTAGCTTGTATGAACTGAAAAATATTAACATGATAAAAAGATCGAATTTTAATTTTAAATGCTTATTTTTGACTTGTTAACTTGTGACGATAATATCTGTCGACAATTGATATTTAATATGCACAAAGAAATGTTTATGATATTAAAACTACATTTATCACCAAAAACATTGTTATTACATACCTACAAGCCCAATTTAATATTAAGTCTCTATTGTAAGTAAAGACATTTACTAGTCTCGGGTCAAATTTTCACTAGATCTAAATTTGAGGGTGTCTGAAGTCATTACACTAGTAATGATGTGCGATTTGCGTATTAATGCTTCGTACGAGGATGCGTTTTATTTAATCGAAATACTATTGATTTATTATGCATCATTACACTTCATATATGCAAGTGGATGCTAGATAATGTCTCGCTACATGGTGAGAAGTCTTGAGACAGTGATATGGTTCTTGGGACGGTTGTTGATAATAACTTTTGACGGAGCAACGAGGACGTTTTAACGAAAATAGGAAATGACACAATTAAAATCAGAAAGAGACATTTCAATTTCCAAGTACAGATAAGAAGCAGACAGAGTTTAGAGAATTTGTTGACCATTAAGTATATTTAAGGTAAGATGTGCAGAGGGAAACATCAAATAAATTTAATGAGTTTGTGAAAACAGATGGCTGAAAGAGACTAGCAGGGAGAATCAAAAAACAAAATCGCTTTGCGCTTCAAAGGAGAGGGAGAGCCCTGATTACCTCTGTCATGAAAGATCCTGTCAAATAAAAGAAGTCTAGATTAATACAAATTTGCATGTAAAGGCTAAATGTTATATACAGGATTCACTACATTAGCATTGAATTTATTCATATTTCTTAGCAATTCACGCGTTTTATATTATTAATAAAAGGAATGGTAAAAAGGGAAACTTATTTTTAAAACGCTTCCTTTCCTAAAGGAACTCCATATGAGCAAATATTGAAGCTTAGACAGAAACCTG
Organism: Acanthosepion pharaonis; assembly: GCA_903632075.3. Taxonomy (NCBI): domain Eukaryota; kingdom Metazoa; phylum Mollusca; class Cephalopoda; order Sepiida; family Sepiidae; genus Acanthosepion; species Acanthosepion pharaonis. Next base: position 152,343 of record CAHIKZ030005463.1, on the reverse strand, counting down.
TATTTAAATAGACAGAAAAATAATATTTTAATCGAAATTTGAGAACATTCTAAATTTTAAAATTATATCATATTTCGATTAAAACGATATTTTTTTTAGAATCTGAAATGTATTCTAAATTCTCTCGAAGCTACTAAAATAAAGGAAATAATGATGGAAGCTTATTGAGGTAAAGTTCAAGATCCTTTACAGTCAAAGACGAAATTATTCGTATACCCATCAATGTTGAATAATTTTATCCATTTCAGAGATTCTTATACCCGTTTAATGTCAGGCTTGTATATGTTAAAAAACACAAGAAAAGAAATATAAAACTTAATTTTCAGAACAATAGTTTAAATACAACAAATCTGACAGGAGAATAATGCCAAATAATTAAATAAAACTATTCGGACAGTATGTGAAATAGAAAAAAATGTATAGTCAATAGCATGGCTTCTCATCTTTATAACTTGGCGGAATCGTTTTCTAAAGCTTTGGATGAGATTTGAACAAATATTTTCTGGAATTTTCTTCCATTCTTCAATGGTTACACGGTCTAATACCTGAAGGTGTTTTGGTGACCGGTGATTTACTCGAACTTTCGATTCCTGCTACAGAATTTCAATAAGATTCAAGCCAGAACTCATTAAAGGCCATGAAAGAACTGTAATCCTTTATTTCTGAAGGCACACAGTCACTGATTTAGACGTATGATTAAAAAAAAAGAGAATTAAAGTCGTTGATGTTAATTTTATTATTGATAATTTGTATATAAAAAGAGAGTATAAACACATATATCTGTGTGCATATGTATGTTTATTGTTCGCATAAAATAACCATTTGTTTAATCATATTTAAATAACACTTTTATATCATAAATATAGATGCAACCAATCGAATGAAAATTCCTCCCTCAAAAACGCGCTGGGTAGCAATGCTCTATTGAAAGAAATTTCCATTATTTACATTATTCGGACTATTGTCCTCATCTTTGTCGCCATATTAATCCCAATGTTTCGGTCGTTGTACCCTCCGGCCTTCTTCAGGTGGTTGGAATGTCGAGCTGAACCCTTTATTTCGCTCATCTCCGCTCACCGAGGTAGACTGTTCTAGTTCCGCGTGCCATGTTTGATGGATGTCAGTTATCAGTTATCTCCTGTTAATTTCCCTCTGAAAGTTCTTCATTGCCTTAACCGGCTATTGAACTCAGGCTCTTTGGGTCCTGTCACTGGATCTAACCAACGCCTTTATCCCCTGTCATGTGTCCTTGAGGGACATTCGAATAATGTAAATAATGTACATAATACCTCATCTCAGAAATATAGACAGACTCTGAAGAAATTTCCAGTGCTGCAATCACATAATTTTATACAATATGTTTTTTATAACTATTTATAAAGGTGAAGTTATTTAATAGAGTACATTACTGTGTCTATAAACCTGAACTGATTCAAGACCACTGCAGGGAACTGTCACATAGCTAAATTCGTTTATATATACAAAGAATTATCAATCAGAAAATAAAAAAATGCGAGAGAAATGCGTGTTAAAAGTTTTCATTTAATCTTGAAAAACATGAGAGCCACATTTGTTGAAAAACTATCAAAACATGCTCATATATTTAATAACTGACAACATGGGAATATTTTATTACGTGATTGTAAACTTAGAGTTACAGCATATATTAGTTTTTTTTCCTGCTAGAGCGGAAAACCAAATTCTAACATGATATTCGTGATATATTATCGCTCCGGCTTGCGTGTATTTAGGCAAAGGTGTTCCTATTTTAAGCGGCAATTTTCAAAGCCAGACGATCAAGAACCCGATATATATGAATTGTAACAATTTTACGAACATTTTTTGAGAAATACATTTTTTTTTCCTTATTAATCTTTTAGAAATAAATTTGATAACATTTATCCAATTATTTATCGTTTTAAACCATTTTAGTACGTGAACTGATAATAAATACGAATAATTTTCAGGCAGAATTTTTTTACTTTCGAACTCGTTGTTATAACGTTTCGGTTCTTGCAATCTCCGATTCTCTTCAAATCTGTGTCGATCCGGGTAAACTTCAAAGTATTTCGAGCTGAACACTTCATTTAATCTACAGGGTTAAATTGTTAGTCGTCTTCTGTTCTTATATCTAATCTTTTATTTTCAGTATGGATAATTCTCTTTCCAATGAATCAGTCTTAAATACACGGGCCAAGGATTGAACTCGCAATTAAGATGCCATCAAATTCACGAACCAACATCTTGAAACTCTAAGCTCTTGTCCCATGTAAATGATCTAAATATGTGAGAATTAATATTATCAATTATAAGATTTTCGTAATTACCAGTAATTACATTTTCTTTAATATTTGATACTCACAGCACAAATAATTTGACTTTACTTTACTTCACAGTGATACTAACAATAATTTTAATGCTTAATATTAATCTTATATTTAATTAAGCTTTCATTCATTTTTTTTTAAATCTTGGCAAAAAGCCAAGGAGCACTCATGAAATGTAATTGATTGATACTTATCACCCTCATGGAAGACCACTTGTCATAGACATCGTACAAAACCTGAGAAAATGACTACAATATCAATGTTTTCAAGTCTAATTCACCCAAGGAAAAAAATTTATTAATATGGTGAGTAAATAAAATTACAATAGAAATCATGTATAAAATATATCAAAACAGATATAAATAACAGTGGAACAGATGGACAAGTCACCAAATTTTGTTGAACATTGAACCAACATTGAACCAACAATTACGTTTAAGAATCTGCCGCTCTTGAAGAAAACACTATAGTGATTGCTTAGTATTGTCTATAAAGCTTTTCAGACAGTCTAATTAATACTGAAGTGCTTTTAATATTACGTGTGAAATACAAACTTGTACTTTAAAGATATGATCAGGAATGAAGAAGAAGAATACGATACAATCTTTTCAATCATTCTGGTGTCAGTAGAATGTCAATTTTATTTAAAATGTGATCTACATTACGGAAACCAAACGAGTTTTTAAGAGTCTAAAGTTCTTACAAGATTCTACTTAGATAGGTAACTGTTTGGAAATGCCAGGTCCTGTAAGCTTGGAGGTGACGGCGGTGTAATAGACAACGGCAAGATATTTGAAAATTTGAGAGCCGAGTTTCAATTTCAGTCGGTATTTTCACTTACGATCAAACAACCTTATGAAAGTTATACCTCAATCTTTTCTCCCTCAGCTATAGATTAAAAAGTAGGACTTACGTTATTAAAATCATCATTATCTCTAAAAATTTGTTTCCCTCTAAAAATATTATCTGGCTTAAAATAACATGAAAAAGATAGATTAGCCGTAAAAATAATATCAATCAATGAAACCATCTTCAAAATTTCTCCAGCAGACACTCATTCATATGTGTATATATGCCGGTCTCTGTAAAACGTTTTCCCGAGCTAAAATTTACACAATACCTTTCATTGATATTACATTTCAAAGAATAAGCATTAAAGGCTGGGACTAAGCAGAGAATGAAAACTATAAGAAGCCTTCCAAATGTTAGTATAGACAAAATACCAGGATATTCATATTTTTGTGAATAACAGATATTAATATATTCCGACTTATATCTATAGTTTATGAATTATAATAATATATTAAGAAGGTTTGAGGAAGTCAGTTATAGTGATCGTATCTTAGTACTGATTAGAATGATTTGAAAATGAAAGCAGATATAATTATGTTTACCCGAATCCTCATTAAATGCCAGCATTTACACAGCAAAGAAGTCAATATAAAATCCCTACAAATAAAAATAATAAAAAAGCATAATAAAAAAGCATAATGAAAATAGTCTGAGTGAACCCACAGGAGAAAAAAAGTCATTACAAAAATCACGAACGTGCGGCTAACTTTTCTTTTTCTATCTTTTAGAAAGCGGCGCTGCTGAGAATTGAAAATAAAATGTAAAATAAACGAAAAGTGTAGAGAAAACGTGCAAATGGCTAATGGGCAATAAGCACATAACAGTCAATCTTGCTTGATAGTTTTTTGTTATAAAAGCGAGCGTAAGAGATAGAGAGAAGACATCAGAATAGAGCCGTTGAAGGCATCCACTCAGCAGACTCGATTAATTTGTCTGCGTGTTTTACTTTCCTTTTTCATCTAGTTGATTACAGTACCGAACATGTCTCCCACAAATGCGTTTAATGATTTATTTTCCTGTTCGATATTTTTGAATGTCTGCTTCATTTGCAACGCTTAATGATGTGTTTGACATAGCGGCACCATTTTGCTCAGTCTATATGCGATCATCAAGTGAAGACATGAACTTGCACGAAGCTTTGCTCATTTCGGAAAATGTTCATACGTTTCAGTTAAAAGATAACAACAGAAGATTATATGCAAGCTGTTACTAGACTGGTTTGCGAATAATTAGCCCATCACAAGATCATATATATATATATATATATATATATATATATATATATATATATATATATATATATATATATATATATGGTATATATATATGGCATGATGGATAATTATCGCCATTTTATATTTTAATTTGCACAGGCGCGTTATTTGTTGTTGACTGTGCCGACGACATCACAGATAAGTGAGATCAGTTGGGCAACGTCTGTGAGAAAAAGTGAATCATGACGCAATTCACTCCGCCAGAAATTTGGAAATGGCATGCTCTACTGCTGCGCATTCGCACCGGAAACTAAAATATGTAAACTTCAGAGTGTTTGGACGTCAATGACAGTGCAGACGATTCTTAAAGAGTTGAATTAGTCTAGTGCTGAACATGAAGGTTTTTGGAGTGATCAAAATCAGATTCAACACGGAGGCTTAAATCAAGTACGTTGATGTTGTATGTGGTCCTAGGTCAAGAGAGTGACGGCTGCAAGCATGTGGACCCAGACCAGGCTGTCAGAAAATTTCTGCAACAATATGCCCCCTTAAATCTGGCGATCTTACTCAATAGACTGCAACCTCTGGATTATTATGTGTTGACCAAGAAAACAACAAAAGTCGTTGTAACACTAAAGATGAACTAAAGACAGGGTTATTGCATCATTCATCACCTTGAACATGGAGACTGTCCAGAAGGTTCCAAAGTCGCCTGGACACCGTGTTTAAGCCAATGGCTATTTTTTAAAAGATATACTCTTTAGTCTTTCAAGATATCTTTGTGTAATTATGGTAAATATATATGTTCAAACGAGACATTGTGTGTGCGTGCATACGTATTATTAAACTTTATATGTTTTGTGTTTGTAAATAAAATGTTTGTCACTGAGGTCATCTCAATTTTCAAACCATATATATATATATATATATATATATATATATATATATATATATATATATATATATATATATATATATATATATATATATATATATATATATATATATATATATATATATATATATATATATTTATAATTTCATAAAAGGTAATTACTGCTGAGGAGTTTATTTTTCATCTAATGCCACATACTTACAGCCTTGTATCACAACTAATATACGTTTAGTAAATCACTATTAAAAATTTTTTCAATAAACTGAAATATACGAGGCCGATCTGAAAAATTAATAGAGTGAGTATGAACAAGTGAAGCTCGAGCCATGCAATCTTGCATAGATTAATTTCAAGTCTTCCTAGAAATAATTGCCTTGTTTCGTTCCAGGTAAACTAGCAGCTGACTGTTCAAATTAAACTAATGTCAACTTCTTTTGAAAATGGACCACATTTTTCAACGTGGTGCTACAGAAAAAAAATATTTTCACACTCTAAGGCCATTCATGGTTCCTACATTAGTGGATGACACTCCAGATTTATCAACAGTCGAAAATTGGTAGTTGAATTTAAGAGAGGAAGAAAGAGTCTTGAAGATGACCCAAGATCTGGATGTCCTGCAACTATCGCCATCGCTGAAAACATTGATCGTATTCATCACATGAAGATGGATGACAGAAGATTTACTATAAATTCAGTATCCAAGGATATTATCATCCCTCCTGAGAGAGTGGGGAATATTCTGCATAAGGAATTTGGCATGACAACGGTTTCTGCATGGTAAGTATTGTGAGACCGGAACTACCTACACAATAGACTCTTTCAGGTCTATATTAAGTATGCGACACAACACTCTAGACAGTGGCATAGAGAGAGGCGCGTACGATTACTAGTATTTGACACTAACATACAGTAAGCTCCGCTTACACTATCTCTGTAACCTGTTGTTAATATATATTTCTTACATCTAATCCGTGTTCCGTGTTTTCCTTCTGTGGTCCCAACTTTGGCCCCACATCAGTAAGTGCCACATCATCTGAAACCTTATGAAAAGCACATATCAAGCGAAATTTTGACATCGTTTGACGCAGACCCAACTGGTTTCTTTGACATGATGAGTGTTGACTTAATGACGCTGAATGAGATAAAATGCATGCAGTAGAAACAGCAATCCTCAATTGCTCAAAAGGAAAGCCAAAATCGTTTAATCTGCATGGAAGAGGGTCGATTTGGTTTTGGGGATACAAAAGCGTATATGTTTGTTGACTATCTTCAAAAGTGCCATGTCATCATCTTGCTGAGGCAGTTATAAAAGCTGTCAAGATCAAAGGCCCAGGAAAAGAGGTAAAGAGAAACTTGTTTCATCATGTCAATACTCCAGCACACTAGTCCTTAGTTTCAATAGCTGTTGTGCGTGACCGTGGATTTGAACAGATTGATCACCTACCCTATTCTCTTGATTTGGCCCTATCTGACTATTATCTGCTCCACCAACAAACAGAATACTTGGCTAGGTACCAATACTGCAGACTATTATGACGTAATAGCTGCTGCTGCTGCTGATTCTTTGAGCAACAGGATGAAAACCTTTTCACCGATGGGATTGGCGCACAGTAACAACGATGGAAAATGACCGTGACCCCCAAGGGTTCTATGTTGAAAAATATAACTCATTTGTCAGTGATTGCTTAAAGCAATATGTGACCTCATTTTAGGTTTTTGTTGTGGAAGCTACCCCCTCAGACTACTTGCCATTGAAATGCTTTTATTGAAAGTCGCTGATCTTTCATTATCATCACAGCGCCCCAACACACAAGACGATGGTGTTTTCAATGCTCATGCACTTACACTAGTCAAAGACTTTAACATCATTAATGGGCATCTGCCAGCGAATCTCTGCAATCTTTCTCAGACAATCATGGTTAAAAAAACTTCTAAGGTCATCAGAAGAATCCTATATGTTACCCATGTCAACCAAGCAGAGAGAAGGATGGATATAACGCAAATTTTATACTTTAACTTTTGTGTTCAGAGATATACCACATCGCGACCACAAACTATCGTTTAGTTTGTCAAAGGTAGCGCTAACTCTAATAATTCGCAAGGATACCTCATCATCAAGCGCAATCTTCAACTACTGCCATAAACTACAGAGAAAGTTCAACATATTATTTACACACACACACACACACACACACACACAAACACATACACATATATATATATATATATATATATATATATATATATATATATATATATATATATATATATATATATAAAAAATACTTTTACAGAATTTGCAGGCTGGTTCCTCACACCAAAAATCACTTCCATTCACGCGGCCTTATATAAAAATGTATATCTGCATGCAAACGATATGAATATGCTGGCATTGTTAAACGGAATGCTTCTCAGTTATCTTACTACTACAATACTACCCATGCCCTTTATGCCTCCATGAAAAACTACACATTATTAAGTTTCTAAATAATAAAAATCTATTAAAAAATAGACATGAGTTAACGGTTTTTTGCCGACATCATCAAATTTTCCCATTGAATAATTAGCATAAAGACGAACAAATAATAAAATAATTTTTAAATTCCATAGTCTAAAGAAATAGTTTAAATGCACTACAAAAAAAAGATAAGGCTTTATGAAGTCTTCCACAAAACAAATGTTAGCGACTTATGACAGTTTTTTTTATATACACAAAACTCTTTCAGAAAAAAATAAAAAAATAAAATAAAAAAATAAATAAATCTCCATAGACACTTAACCAGACTAGACGATATCATCTTCCGCTTTAAATTCAGACACCCCAAACTTACCCTGACTTGACGTCTGTGAATGTAACTGAGATATTGATACAAATTATTAACCCTTACGCCTCTTTGCTTTAAACAATTTCTCTAGCCGTTACCATAGTAATTTTAATTTCAATAATGAATATGCTTATAAAACGCGTAAATTTCAGGAATAAGTTATTCAAAAAAAATTCGCTTGAAGATGAAAGAGAGCTTGGCACTTTAATTCAATTTAATTCCAAAAATTATATTGCAGATTTCGGCTCTTATTTTGAAACATGAGAACTCTTATGTAGCGTTGTAATCATATTTTTAAATAAATAATTATATTTATCCTCTACTTTTGTATCGAGCACTATTTTTTTAAAATAAGAACAAAAATACTAAAGAACTTTGGATTATTTACCTAACGAGTTCTTTTCTATTTTCTATATATTTTTATACACACACACACACACACACACACACATATATATATAGCAGAGTTCTTTAGCATTTATTTAAAAAAAAAAAATACACGGTACAGCATAATATTATTAAAAAAGCCACCGCGCCCTTAAATATATATAAGTGATAGAATTTAGGGGATTTGAGATAATTATAATTAATCCATCAAATATAGAATGCAGAAAGCACTGGATGGCCGTTTCATCCTACATTTGGGACATATCAGCAATGCGCACCCACTACCGAGAATCGAAACTCGGACAGTAACGTTATCAAGCAAACGTCATACCAACTGTTCCAACGGGCTCGGTGGCGAAGAGGTAGCGACTCGGACTCGATGTAGCGCAGCTCCATTACATATTCCGTGGTGGAACTCTTCTAGACTCGAATAATATATATATATATATATATATATATATATATATATATATATATATATATATATATATATATATATATATATATATATATATATGCTCACATGCCGCATATAAAGTGCATCCCATTAGGATGGGACACATTTTAAATACAAGCATCTTGGATTATAAAATTGACACTGAGTACCAAATACAGCTGATTTAAAAAAAAAAATCAACATATTATCTATTTCCTACAGATATCTGATATCTCTTTGGCCGACGGTGGACCTTCATAATGCCGTGGAAATTGCAAACATAGGAGATGCATACTTCAAAAAAAACATTGTTGCAGCTCAAAGAAAATTCTGAAAGCATTTTGCAAAGAGAACATTTGTATATCATTCATGTAATAAATATATTTGGTACTTTATGTCATTTTTATAATCCAAGATACTTGCATTTAAAATGTGTCCGATTATTACTGAACACTCTGTGTAATATATAGTGAAGTGGAGTAGTTTTTGTATGTAAAATTGCTTAGAAATATCTGTACCCACAGAAGAAATGGAAAATTACATATTCTGTTGCTCACTTATAAATACTTATCTCAATATTGAAGATTTTATCGATTTTTTCGAAATTGAGTCTCTACTATTTAATTATCTTTCGGCATATGACCCTCATATGTGCACTAATAATAAAATGTGTTCGTTATTTGCAGTTAGAGGTTAATATAGAAATACACCATTGCCTCTGCTTTCACTTTTGAAGTTCACAGTGTTGGGTGATTAGACGAGATTATCCCGATAGCTAGTGGGGCAATTATCAAAATTTACTTGAACGACATTTAGCAACCTGTTAGCAATCTCATAACTATGGCTTGAATTTTTTAATAGAAAAAAAATAGACTTTCACTTTCACTTATTTTAAATACAGTTTTATAATTCATACGCTGTTGAAATTACGTATTGGCGACATCTTCGTCTTTTTCTATGTGTAGCAATTTCGGCGATCATGTATTTCCACAATCATAATTGCGTCTACATGCAGTTAAATAGTAGAGAATCTTCATTTATGCGGGAAAGATTTTAGAAAAAACACAGAAGCTATACCGTTATAAACTGTATGAATACTGATAGAAAATGAATTCAACGAATACGCACAAATTAAAAAAAATGACATAAGGCAAGGATATGTCTTGTAACTTGACTTATTCGACATTTACAACGAGGCTTTTCTGAGAGAAGCAAAAGACCTAATATGATTTATTTTTTTACGGACATCAACTTAAATTATAATATATTTAGATTACACAAACACACAACTAAAACTGTGGCCTAGCCTAGACAAGGTATTAAGAAAAGAGAAAAGGAAGAAGTAAACAACAATTTCAAGAAGATAAAATGTCTGGTTGTCAGCAAGTGGAACAGCACGCCGCGTTAGTTACGTATTGAAAATGTCAAAATTAATGAATTATGGTAACTCACATATCTGGAAAGTGTGTTAACTGAGAATGAAAAATGGAAAACCGACATGCGAAGAGACTTGCCAATAGCAAGAGATCCGTTCCAAAAGCTATTTTGCGAAATATTGAGAAACAGGTAAATTTCTTCAGTAAAGCAATCATGAACTGTTATGTAACAACAGTCCTCGAACGCAGCAGAGTATGCTGTACAGTCTCATGACGGATGTAGAACAGACGTGAGGTAACATGAATGTGGTTTTTCTGAAGGATGATTAGAATACCAGGATACCATACTGAATATGTGAGCAACGTGAACGTTTTAAGTAAAACGAACAGAGAAATACGTTCAAAACCATAATCAAAAAGAGGGGTGTGAAATATCTGGGACATATAATGCGGAAAGAAGGCATGGAGTATTTAAAAGTCATAGTGCAAAAGCACTTGAAAGAACGACAGAAAGAAACAGCCTAAGTTGCTTGATTAATTAGTTGGATAAACAGTAGGCGGGGTATTAAAAAAACATACATAGCGCAACAAATTGCAAAACTATATGGAGAGCCAGGATCATCCTCGTCCCAAAAGAACGAGGCACATAGAAGGCAATTCTGGCTTCAATGAACTTATAAACATCTCAAGATTATGACAGTGACTATTTATGTAATCTAATTTACATTTGAAAAAATAGTAGAATCTGTTCACTACACATTGACATACACTTCTGTTACAGCTCGATCTTCACTGTAGGTCGATAATTTCGTCCTTGTGCCACACCTAAGCTACGCTTGGAAAATCCCTATGTCCAAGAAGTTTCAAATTCTCCAACATTTATTTATTCATTTTTTTTTTATTTATATATATATATATATATATATATATATATATATATATATATATATATATATATATAAAACTGTCTTTTCCTGATTTAAAATATAACTTCGCATTTGGTTCCAATTTTCTTCAAACTCCCTACTTGATCACGTGCTGATATTCATAGCATCATTCTTGAGAACCACTTACCTCTTGAGTGAAATTTCCTCTTTATCTGTCAGTAGATTGTTCAAAAAGCACTGCCTTACAGGAGGACTGATATCAACTCTTCCTTAAATTCTTTATCTTTTGAAATATATCTTTCGCTAATCCAATGCTCTTTCAATAGATTTAGGTGCTATATTTCACAGAATGATAAATTTCAGTAAGTGCTGATTTTGCTGTTTCGATTTTGTACCACTTATCTTGGGCTGTTCCTTTTGCTGATAACCACACAATTTGTTTTCTTACAATTTTTGCCTCGTAATTTCTTTCCACTTCCGATTCCTATGTTTTTAGGGGTTAATGCAGTTTTGTCTCTGTGGCTGCTATAATCATCGTCTCAGCCCCGCGTCTGTTGCTGTTCAGATTGGAATAATAATTGCTGGTAAAACGTCTACTTTACTTACGATTGCCCAGATGTATAGGTTAAATAATTCCTTGTTTTACTCCCCTTTCTATTTTTGTGTGATTTAATTAGGTTTTTACCAGTTTTAAGACTTTCTGCTCTCAGTATATATTATAGATAATCCAGTGTCTTTCACTAATATGTAAAGTTTTCCAAGCAGTTTAAATATATCATTATATCATACCGTATCAAAAACTTGACCGTGGTCCATGACAAAAAAAGACCTTCCGCACTTTTACTGCTCTCTGATATCATTCTGGTCATAAACACTGTATTTCATGTTCCAGGCTTTAGGCAAAAATTTATCTTGTTCTATTTCTTGTTTCATTTTCATATGCGCTCCATTCATCGAAAATCCCGAAGACAAACGTTGCCAATAGAGATTTGGTACTTTTGAAAATCTTTGTATACTGATTTTTCTGTTCAAATATATAACAGGAACTGAAAAAAAGCTTCTTTTTTTTAGTATTAAGGTTTCCTGTCTTACATCTCATCTGAAGAAATAAGGTGATTCGCATGTGGATTTGCAGGTTACTAAATATAAATACAAGTAGTTTATAACGTCAGCTATATTTACGGATATTACGACAAGGAAATTAGTAATTAATTCTTTAAGTTACTGTAAAAAAAGTTAGTGTGCTCTCGAAGATCACATTCGCAAAATAAGGCATTCAAATTAGAAATTTTTGGTATCATGTCAACACAAACCGAATTTATACCTCCAATGTTTTTTTAAAAAAAAAAAAAAAAATAGCCGATTTTTCATCATATACTGACGCTAAAGTTACCTTAAGGAATTGAATCATAATTACTCAGAAGGTGTCCTGAGGGAGGGAATAAAATTCGCAAACCAGAAAGCGTTCAACAGGTGCGAATATCGTAATTAACTTTTTTTTTTTGCAATTTGTCCGCAGTTGCTGATAGACAATTTGAACAGAAATATACAATTGAATTTGCAGGTTGAAATTTGTTTCTAATAAATCAAAAAAAATCTGAAGAAATGAATGAAAAATGGACAAAAGTAAAAAATATGTAGAATTAAATGGTAAACATTTTGAAAAAAAAGATCTAATTTTGAAAAAAGCTAAGTTTACTTTAATTCGATAGTATTTTCGTTAAAGAATTTGATCAAAATCTGATTTAAACGAATGATTTTACATATAAATCATTCTTTCTTGAATTTAGATGTTGGATACCGTCGTGTGTTATTCAAAAGCATGAAGGTAATTAATACTGATGTTATAAGAGATAAAGGAATCCTATATCGGAATTCCTAGGAGAAAAGCTAAGATATACCAACACCGTACCGGAAAGTGAGCTTATAGGGCTCACAAATGCATGTGCATCTGCGAGAAATATCAAAACCTTTCTTCTCATTTTTTACAATATTTTCGTTTTTCTTTTTGTTAACTTAGAGGAAAAACGAGTATTGCAATTTTTATTGAATGTTAATATGATTAATCAGTATGAATTTTTTATATTTACGGTTTATTGATTTTGTTACATCTACGGTTTAGTGTTTTCCCCTACAGTCGATGTTTAGGCTCTCTTCATAAGTGAAGAAATTACATACTTACAGGGTGTCAGTTATCTGCCATGTTTGATATACGCTTAGGCGATCATGTAACCTTCGATACCTGACTGACATATTTTTTCCAGCAGTTGGTTGCCATTTCTTTTTGCGATAGACAAGTTGCCATCCCGGTCTGTCTTGCTATTTACCCCTAGATGGGGAGGGGAGAAGAAAAGGATTCACACCTTTCCCAATGATATTAGCACGTAAGTGAATGTAATGGATTCGACTGGAAATCGAAATCGATCTCTCTGATTTCTCAATCGGATCCGCTATCCATTCACCACGGTGTTGTGACCCCCAACATAAGTAGACCCCAGAAGGTTCGTCAAGCATGAAAATCTACTTGAATCTACAAGAAATATCACACTAGAAATTATATCTGAATTTGATACAAGAAAAAGCGGGAGAATTGTCGATTTGCAGCATGTGCTCCAAACTATTATAATTCATTTCAAATGTACGTTTCTCAAGCAAGCATATTTCAAGTTTTATTTCTTGCTTAAGGTTGACTTATTTTATTCTGTATATTTGTAAAAAGTAAGTTCCTAAGTCGTAAGCTTCCTTTCCAATGTTTTATTTATTTTCTCCTCAGCAAACCCCCCTAGACCCTTACGCCATACTTCATAGTTATGGGCCGCTTGATTGATAACTAAGTTTTCCTAATGCCTGCATCATCTAAAATGTGGTAGAAATATTTAACATATCTATGCCGTAGTATATGAAGTACTCTTGAAATGTGTCTTAACATCAGTTTACTGTGTGTTGGTTTTGAATAATAACATTCGTTAGGCATGGTCACTACAGCAAAGTTATGTCAAAAAGCAGCGATAGTTGAACATTTTGACTGGATTTACGACAAATTAAATATGGATTAATGTCTTAAGTTACTGCAAAATGTTGAAACCCCAAGGAACGCTTTTGAAAAATCATTCCTGAAACAAAAAACAGGGTATTCAGTACTGAACGGTCCTCTTCTACTCTCGTGAATGCTGAACAATCTTTCACAAATGGAGAAGATAATTCAGGCAACATTTCTACAGAAGAATGCTGAGAATACCGTGGAATGAACACGTGACCAACGACGAAGTTCTGAAGAAAAAAAAGACAGACACGTCTACTTAGAACCAGACAAATTCCTAGGACACATAATACGTAAACTAGACTTAGAGAATTCGACACAAGACAATGAAGGCAAAAGTGACAGAAGAAAAGAGTACTAATGTCTTTTCTCCATCTTTATTGATATTGTTCACTATACAATTCTATATAGGAGGACTATTATTACATAAAAGTTTTCTTTTTTTTACGAAATTTTCCTGTTTCAAAATTCTTTGCTTATTTTTTTCGGTGGTGGGTGTACCTTTCGCTAACGCAGTGTGCCTTCTGATTTACTTGTCGAATTTTCCAGTTCTCTCTTACAAAAATTCTTTGACATTTAAGTTGTTCGTACTTGTTTGTACCAATTTGTGATTTGCATTTTGGATTAGTTCTTATTTTTATCACCAACCATTTATTACTCATCCAGTTATAGTGACAGATAATTGTGCGTTTAGTCACTCGACCAGGCTGTGCTTACTCGGGCGCAGTGGGAAAAGAACGAGCAACAATAGAGCCGTAATAAAAATAACAATTACACGAAATAGCCCTAGACATGGACAGTCTAATGTTGTAGATTAAATAGCGGATTCATTTCAGAATTCCCTGTAAGTTACCCAAATTCATATAATAAAGAGTACTCGAGAATAATGCTATTTCATTGTTTGTTTTGGAAATAAAATCAAATTATATGTGAATACATTCACGATAAATCCCGATACCTTCGTGGCATCTGACGAGTATGAAGATAATTAACACTGACGGGTGAAGAATCTTATATCAGAAGTCACACAAGCAGAGACACTGAAACACCACCTATTCAATTTCGAGCTGGAAAGGAGATATTATGATGATCACAGAAACACGCATGCGCAGGGGTAAGAAAATTACGCCCTTTCTTCGCTTTACATAAACTGCATTATTTGTTTTTCACAATAATTTGCTTATTTCCACATATCGGTTTAGAAGGAAAAACAAACTGATTTGCTTAATATTTCCGAAGTGTTCGTATCTTTATTCAGTAAATGCATAAAATAGTTTATGTTAACTTCAGCAGACAGCTACATAAACTCTGGCTCTTATTCTGTAATCGTGCACCTGAATTGACACTTGGCTCTTGTACAGGTTAAACATTAATGTAAAAAGAATGCTACTAGAACGTACTCTCTGAATGTTTGTTAGTGATGCTAAATTATCTTTCAGAAAAATAAACAAACATGTATAGAAACGCTAAGGTATATCACAAGCCATTGAACAAACACAAAGTCGAATTTAATCCATCTCAAGAAATAACGTAACAAAAATCATGTCTCTATTCTTGACGAAGAAAAAACAACATTCTTTTTTTGTTCATTTTGCCGCATTTACATATGGCATAAAACAACAAGAGGATAATTAAAATGTTTTAATTTTTTTGTTTATTTAACATTAATATTGAAAAAATTCTGCACATCAGCTGAATTCCGAAAAGGTTTCTTAAACGTGTAAAAATTCAATAAATTTCAGATATTATTTTCACTGGAATTTTTTCATTAAAAGAATTTAATCAAAATAAAATTGTATACTTTATTATATTAAAAGGTAATTAAATATATTCTAGTCTTTTGTCAAGAGAAGTGTATATGTATTCGCTTAACAATCAGTGTCATCCTGAAAATCATATCTGAACGAATGAAATATACTTATTAGCCTATTACTGTCTACCGTAAAATCGGATATTTTGAATAAAAAGAACTAAAATAAAAATCCAGTATTAATTATAATTTAATAAAAAAAACATCTGATATAAATTGTTAGTTGATAAAATCCACCTAGTGGTGGATTTTATAAACTGACAGTCTCTATCGGTTTTAAAATCTGGTATTTCCCATAGGATTCTCATTGTAGAGATTTTCTAAGCGTAGCTTGGATGTGAAACAAAGGCGAAAATTTGGGGCACCCAGTGAGGATTGAACACACTACTCAGTCGTAATTGTTCTAGAGAGACAAGCTTGCTAACCATTACAACGTCTCCGGGTGCGCAAGGGTCTTCATTATAACTTATTACTGCCGGTCCCATTAAAAATCGGATGGAGATTACAAGTGTGTTAAAAATTCGCAATGTGGATAACAGCGTTTAAGGACGGACAAAGTAAA
The DNA here is from genome assembly GCA_903632075.3 of Acanthosepion pharaonis. Lineage (NCBI taxonomy): Eukaryota > Metazoa > Mollusca > Cephalopoda > Sepiida > Sepiidae > Acanthosepion > Acanthosepion pharaonis. The sequence continues at coordinate 135,732 of CAHIKZ030005463.1, read as the reverse complement.
TATTGTAGACATAGATGGAGGAATAGAGATATTTTAATTTACGAAATAAAAATAAAATCTTAAGAGTAATGGCTTACCGATCTATTGCAATGGCTGCTAATGTGTTGACTGAAGCACAGACAGATACTCCTTGCAAATAAGGCATTGCCTTGCAGAGGAAAGCCCCAAAAGGCCAGCCTAAAATAAAAAGATAAATAAAGAATTAGTCATATGTACTAAGAAATACCCAAATTAATATTTACCGAATAAATCAACTGTTAGCATTGACATCGACAGTGTTTTGCCAAAGTCTCTCAGTCGCCATACATACACACACACACATATATACATACATTATATAAATATATATATATATATATATATATATATATATATATATATATATATATATATATATATATATATATATATATATATATATATATATATATAGGATTAATAGCTTTCTCAAGGTTATTAATGCGATCTTTTTCGAAAATGGCTCCCAGTGAATGCACTAAAGTTTAGGTTTACATTTAAGTCATAGCAGGAGCAGAAAGAAATATGCCTTCTCTCTCTCTCTCTCTCTCTCTCTCTATCTCTCTCTCTCTCTGTATATATATATATATATATATATATATATATATATATATATATAGTATGTGTGTGTGTAATACAATATAGTTTTAAGGTATGCTATATATTTATAGGTTAAAAGGCTCAATATCAGGAATGGAGCGAATGTAAATATAGTCGAAAGTGAAGTTAAAATAAAGCGGAGACAGTCTGTTTCCTGATTGAACGCAAACTTCAGCCCTGACAATTGCGTTCAAACATGAAACAAGCTGTCACTGCTGGGTGTTAACTTCAATATGCATTGGATCAAGACTTATTGATGATTGTAGACATTTTTGCACAATGGTATGAATGATTATACAAGAATGACGCGGGAAACGTCAGGTATAGAGCTGTTGGGAAAAAAAAACTTCCTCATTTGCTGACGCCTGTTTGGTGTCTGTTCTCGTGTAGTGAGTGGAAAGCTATTTTATGTGTGTGTGTGTTCGTATGTATTAATAAATAAGATAAACATATAATATCTATTGATTATTTAGGCGAGTTTCTCTTGTTGATATTGAATAAGTCAATTAAAAAAGAAATTTTCAACAACGTTTTTAGTAGTCTCGAATCCTTATGCATTTTCAAGGAAATCATGCTAAAGAGAGTGATAACTTGTCTGGTTTTTTACTGGTCTGAAATTTAAAAAAAAAAAGTGTTTATAATATTATGCTGGTGGAATAGATTTTATCATGACGTGACTAAAAATGACCTTACGATCCCAAACAATTTAGAAAAAAAATTAATGATGGTGATTTACCGCCGTTTGATGTGGACAGCTTCCAAAATTTTTAATAGTTCTTGCCAATCGATTGGAAGCGCGATTTTACATCGTCGACCATAATTAGACGGTAATTGGAAGGGTGCTTGCTATGGATTTGTGTTAAACATTTATATATTGTACTTTGCTCGGAGAGGCAAATTGACAGAGTTAATGTAAAAGATGATATAATCTGACTGATATAAGTTTTTTTTTCCTTTTATGTATTTTACACAGACACTGTACCATGTTCTACAAGGGAAAATTTTCTATTTCAAACGTGCAATAATCCATCGATTTTAACGAATTTCCGTGCGCATTGCTTTTGATGTGTCCCATACTCCTGCAACTTAATTTTCCATTATCTGTCTATATTTTTGAGATGAGTTATTGTAAGTATTTACATTATTTGCACGATTGTCTTCATATTTATTTTCATCTGCACGACATTTCTGCCGTTGTACTCTCCGGCCTTCTTCAAGTGATAAACTTTAGAATTTCTAACCCGTCTCAGTATTTCGTCTACCGAGGTAGATTGTTCTAATTCCACGGACAATGCCTTTTTCCAAAAGGCATAGTAGATAAAAGCGTTGGTTGATGCAATCCAGCGTCTTGACCCCAAATATTTGCTTAACTCTAAATACATAGAAGTGTGCGTCTTTTTCTGTATGTAAACCTTTGAATCAACCATATTGTAATCATAAAATTAAAAAAAATATTAAAATCATATAAATTATGATTACAATTACAATATAAGCAGATTTTATATTTAATTGAGCCAGCTAAATATTAATCGAATATGTTATTTTTTCATTATTGCTGAGACAATCGAAAGATAAATAATTACCAGCTGTAAATTTCGAAATTGGAAAATTAGTTAATTGATTCTATCAACATATGCTCCAAGAACAATTATTTTATTATGGAATTGTTTGTACTGGAACATCATATGAAAAAAACGCTCTTCAAACATCTACATACAAGCAATTCACTGTAATTTTACGTCATACCATTTGTTTAAATGAGATAAACAATAAATATAATAATACATTGTCTTTTAAGTAGTCTCAGAACATGTCATATTTTATAACAATATTTATATTATCTTTAGAAATTAAGTGCGAGATAAATATTCCATGACAATCTGGAAAGATTAATATATGTTTTCGGCAATGACAGCATATTTACCCTTCAAATCTAATTTACCGCAAAGCAAATTTAAAGGAATTCGCTTAAATGCAATTATAGAAATATTGCATAATTCGATAATCTTGTCAGCAAGTTACATTGGGAAATTTCAGAAAGCCATTTTTCTTCAGTTATGTAGAGAAGGAACAGCAAAAACGCAACGATAGCCAACATTTCAGAGGAAAGAATTAAACATTTATTTTGAAACAGCTTCCACAGAAGGAATGAAAATATTTAAAATGACATAAATTTTTAATATATTCCACATGTCATTTAAAGCTATTTCAACAATTTTATATATGCTTACATTTTGACAGGCATATATATATATATATATATATATATATATATATATATATATAGTGGACAACAAAAAATATGAAAAAAATTAAAATTTTCACACACACTGGATTGTATATTAATATTTTTGTTTTGTTATTTCAAATAGGTTCCTCAAATAGTTTCGGCCAGCATGCCATTCATCAGGAGGAAAAAAAACCTGCTTGTGAGTAGCATTGAACTACAGGCATCAATGATTGTCTCTGAAGAAAGTGAACTCTATCCGTAGTTTTCATTTGTTTTTTATCGTTGATTTTGACCAGTCCTTGTATTGGTTAAATGACTTCTTTCAAATTGTTTTTAAGATAGACGCTGGGAGAATGTTGAGTTTCAGAATTCCCTCCTTGGTGATTTTGACAGTCATATTGGTTGCTAGGAATGGGATGTGTGTTAAGTGTATGCTATCTTTTAGTTTTTAGGGAGTGGGTGTAATGTGTGTATGTGTATTTGTGCTAGTATGTGTATATGTGTAAGATGTCAACATCTTTGCAAGCATGTCTGTCTTGTGTGGGTGAGAAATGTGGGTAACGCTTCGTTCATGAGATTATATATTAATTCTTTCTCTGTCAAAATATTTGTGGTTAAGTTCGTCTGGACAATGTATTTTGAGGCGCAAAATCCATTTGTCTTCCTGTTGCTCTTGTATTTTTCTAAGATTATCTGTCTATTTCTATTTTTTCAGTTATAGTGAATTTTTCATGGCTTTCAAAATCATGTTTTTTTTTTACTAGGCGGAAATATTTGTTCTACGGGTAATAATCTTTTATGGGGAGCCGACTTGATCCGATTGCGATAGTTCTTAATTCAGTAGTGAAAGGCTATTCATATTTTCCCACTTATTATTTCTGGCAAAGTGAGCATTCTAATTGGTAAATTATGCTATGACTGATATCTAGAAGGAAATCAATCAAAGACAGAAGGCAACTGTGAATTTGGAGGACACAACAATAATTAAGAATATTTATTTCAAGATTGTTGTATCTTTCAAAATATTGTCCTTTGCGATGTTATTTTAAGAAACATAAACAGAGAATTTAAAAATCCTTTACGGGAAAATCTCCGAAAAATGCCACAGATAGAGAGTAAAAAAACAAGTGTGAAAAATATAACACCATTTGATAGAACAAGATTTAACGCCACTCCCCCCAAAAAAAATGATGTCTCTCTTTTTACAGTTATCATGGAGCCAAAAAAATGTTGCTCGCATAGCCACACACATAGATATCATTAATGCGAAATGACACAAGTCCGCGCCCAACTGTGCTAACGCTCATAATATATCACAAGATTTCAACAACGGTTCACTTAATGTGAGTGACTATTTTATATTTGAGGAAAGTCAGACACAGCGTTGTTTCGTACGTTATTTCAGGTCAAGTCGTTTTGCTCGATTGCTGATCAGCTGTTATCTCAAATAAGGCCAAAAAATAAAAAATCAAATTAAATTAACGTTTAAAATTGGTGGATAAATTAAAACTCAATTTAACGTACCATTAATATGTAATGCTAACATCATATGCACACAAAACAAAATAGCAGGCATTCATGTGCAGAGAAAAGCAAGAATTATCCCAAAATATTACACACACACACACACACACACACACACATATATATATATATATATATATATATATATATATATATATATATATAAAAAGGCAGGATGTGAGTGTGTGTATATAATGTATAATGTATGCACGGCCGCAATTTTCGACGGATTTGCACCAAAATTTACATGCACATGCTCCAAGTTAGCAGGAAACCCAAGACCGACTTTGCATTTCCCAACACCCATCAATAGTGGAAATAATCGATTTTTCAATGCTTCTATGGCAGTTTTCATATAGTTTGCGGCCATTTTCTACTTGTCAGAGTGAGAGCCTATAGCTGGCTGCCACGAATAGGCAGGAAGATTTTATTGGCCAGCGTGAGAGCCAAACAGCTGACTAACACGAATGTTAACTAGCATGCTAGCATGCAAAAAATCGATAGCTGCATTCGTCACAAGTGGGAAAAATTTAAATCTGCATGGAGCTTTACTCCAACTGGCTCAATCGCTTGCTTAAATTCAACGTTAATTCTGATTCCGCAGAACTGGGTTGGGTGTGAAAAAGTATTTGTTGTTAACATTCTTTTTTTATCATTTGGTTTTTTCCAGTTACGAATCCTTTTTTTAAAGCTGACCTTTTTGTGTTCATTTTGTTTAGTTCCTTTTTCGTAACAGATTTAATGTTTAGTATAGAGCTTAGAAAAAATTCGCAGTGTGAGATAGGCAATAAGTATGGCATGTAGCAACATCAGCACGGCAAAGGGCACTCCTTTAAAGGCAAGGAAGGGCAAAAATATTTTAAGCCAAGTGATAGCGATTGGTGTATGAGTCGTACGATTTTTTACTCAAGCACGGGCAACGCCGGGCCCTATTGTATATATATATATATATATATATATATATATATATATATATATATATATATATATATATATATCAGTCTGTTTCATGCTATATGCAATCGTCAGGCCTGACGATTGCATATATACATGAAACAGACTGTCGCCTCTAAGTGTTGACTTCTATGTTGACTTTTATATTTACACAAGCTCTATCTCTGATATCGAGCACTTTATCCCATAAATATAGCAGACCTTAAGACTATATTTCTTCTTCATATATATATATATATATATATATATATATATATATATATATATATATATATATATGACTAATGGATAGCGCCTCGGATGCGGAATCGGAATCGGAGGGACGAATTTGTTCAAGTTCCTGGTCGTGACATTCATTTACGTGTAAGTAAAATTGAGAATGGAATGAACACATCTCTTCCCAACCCCAGCTCATCGGTCTGCTGGTCCCTATAGCCACGCGTGGAAATCGACATAGAAGAGAAGTTATGCAAACTTACAAAATGGCTGTTTGAAATGAGTGACATATTTATGTATTTCTTTTCTTGCCAACAAATGTTCAATGTAATGTTCTGTGAGGTTTTAAACATATCATCATTAGTCTTATTATTCAGTGTCATCGTATTGTCGCAGTGTAGTTTGAGCCTGACTAAATCTCCACATATTAAAAGCTAAAGTTGAAAGCTGGAGTTGTGTTCTTGCATTTGTAACGTGTCTTCAGCAAGTATGTCTATCTTTAATGTTTGAATTATTTCTTCATTTTATTTAATAAATTTCTGCCAAATTTAAATTTTTGAATTTGTTCGATGTCCAGTTATTTTGATTTTTCTGTGCATTTATTTCGACGGCAGAGTGTCTATAACTGTGTTACTTCAAATAATTTAGGTTTTTATTCTCTTCTAATTAGTGGGATAAGCTTTTGACATGGAACGGTAGAAGTCGTATTCAAAATAAATATATGAAATAATATAATTATTGCTAAATATTGTTTTAATTTCTGATACAAAAAAACTGTCATTGGCCGTAGGAAATAAATAACTTCAACACTGAAAAAAATGATTGCAATGTTCTGGTCGCAGAAATGTGCAAATCACAAAAAAAAAAAAAAAAAAAAAAATTGCTCACAGAAGAGGGACACAGCAGTGTAATTCAAAAATTAATTATCAGATCAAAACTTTCGCAAGATCAGAATAATAAAATAATTAATAAAATGATTCAATTTAAACGCTATTCTACTAGCGAAGAGTGATTTCTACCAAGAAAATATTAGAACAGGCTGCAGTTGAGAATTCTGTTATTTCAGCATAAGCAAGACAATAAAGGCAGTAGGACACGCGGGAGAATAGGAGAAACGTTATTAAGAAAAACAATAAAAGGAAAGGAATTAAGAAAACAAAAGATAACATATCGTATTTAAATTGTTGAAGATCAAATTTGACTGGAAAGAAAGAAACCGGAAGTGAGTTTTACAAACGAGAAGTGCGAGAGAAGAAAATGTTAGCATAGGACTTATGGTTATATCTAACCATTTCATCTCTGAAATGATGAGGCCTTTGCGCTAACATTCATAAAGTAGAGATACTAAAGAGGAAAGATCATCAGAACTATTACCATGAATGTATGTATAGAAAAGGCACAAGGAATTTACGGCACGGCAGTGGGAAAATGACTGAATCTGAGGTGTCAAGTTAGGATCAACAACGTTGTAGATTTTGCTTTTCTATATCTAAATACATAGCAGAAGCAACAGACCAAACGTGACAGCAATATACAACGCACGGCTGAATGACCGACTGATAAAACGTGTAAGAGAAAAGCAGTCTGACACGACACAGTTAACCAACTTTCTTAGTCGCAGATTTGCATTGATTCAATATAAACTTTCCACTTCATATCAAATATATGAAAGGAACCAATCTGATTATTTGAATTAAACACTTCCGAGTGAATCTGTTTGAATTTGTAGGATAATGAGTTATTATTTACACAGAGACAATTATTCTCATCATTGTTGGTATCACAACGTTTCTATCCTTGCCCGTCCTGCCTTCATCAGGCTGTTTTCTATCCGGGTAACATTCAAGGTATTTCGAACTGAACCCTTTACTTAATATCAGATCGTATTATTGTTCCGCTGTCCACATCAAGAGATATATCGCCTACTTTCTGCTTAGTACAGCTCAGATATTGCGACTCGAATACAAACTTTTGAATCCGCAAGTACAGTCTAAACAAATTCCCGATTAATGCTTTAATCAACAAGGCTATGGATCCGTGGGAAAAATCTGAGTGGGGAACGTAGAGCCTTACACCTAACCTACCTGCTGATGAATGCTGCAGCTGCTATTTGTCAAGCTTAACAAAATGAAACGCGTATATTTTGCAAATAATATTAAATAAACCTTAATAGTTATGCTGGGTGAGTTTGAAGATCAGGTTCTTTATTCAAATAACAACGTCAGAGTTTAGATGATATAGGTGTTTTTGTAATGTTTTCGACAAACGCTCAAGGCAATATAATTTTAGCCCCCATAAAATTGATGATGATGATGTAAAATAAAATACTGACATTATTGTAAGTGATTGGGTACATATTATTTGGACTTATTTTTTCACAAAAAATCAGCCTTAAGCTAAAATGTATAAGACAAGGTTCTGTGATATTCGGCAAATGTGGCTCTGTCCATATTAACAAAAAACACCTTGAAAGATATCAATATAATAGAATAGCCAGGAGCATCTTCAGATTTAAATCAAATAAAAAATTCGAACATTTAAAGATTGCATATATATATATATATATATATATATATATATATATATATATATATATATATATATATATATATATACATGAATGAATAGAATAGAATAAAATGTGTTTATCAGATATATATCTGGTGAATATTTTTGAGAATAAAAATGGTTGTACTGAGAAAAACTGACATCCGCTAACATGTTATTGTCAATACATTTTACTAAGGTGTAACATATCAGATTTATTGACCGAATAAGTTTAGCCTGAATACCGTATTAACATTGGATACGTAAATCTAAATTTATTTTGAAGTAATTGAATTCTTTTATAGAACATGTGTTCGTCCCCAATTTCGAGAGTTTCAATATATATATATATATATATATATATATATATATATATATATATATATATATATATAATGTGCTTTTTTATTCCGGGATTTATTGAAAATTCAAGATTGGAAAATTTATGATTGAAAATTGAAAAGTGAAGCAGATTTTTTCATATAGTAATCAATATAGAAAATTGAACATTGATAATATTATTTGTTATATATACGAAAGAATTACTTAACTTTAATTCTCCCCCATTCTAATATATCCGCTTTTCAAGGGTTTAATACGTTTAAATATTTCCAGTTGTAAAGAACATCCGATTTTTTTTCAATTTTCATATTTGCGTCTTTTTATGTACACGCGCATGTCATGTTTTACTTACACTCACGTGTTCGTTCATACACGTAATCTATTTTCAATTGTTTATTTTATAATTCATAAATGTAATTGTTTTTCAATTGTCTTTTTCATACTTGCATATTTTGTAATGGTTATTTTTCATAGTTATTTTTCTTTGACGTATATCTTTCATTGTTATATAGATCTATTTATGTATTGTATTGTGTTTAATATGCTATATTATTATTTAATTTATGTTATTTTTCTGTTTATTATATTATGTTATTTTAGTTTTTTAGATGTCAAACAATCACTCGTTGTAATTTTAGTTAGGTCAATGAATGCTCGTTATCACTTCTGAAATGCTCGTTGTACACGAGACTTTGTAAGCATAGATACTAGCAGTAGCACGCCTTCAATAATACTTGCATTAATAATACTTGTTCAAATAGTAATCGCCGAATAGTAATTCGTATAATGATCAGTATTGAAAAATAATACAGAGGATAGTATAGAGAATAGCGATCACTTACACATCACGCTAATTCACATTTATACGATTCCTTTGCTATCACCTGATCTACTTATTTAATAATGAACTTTTCCGTGTCTGCTCATTGGTGATCTGTGTTCAAAGGGCAGTGTCTGCAACGATACTTTATACCTATACAACAAGTATATAAGTTGAAAGTAAATATTTATTAAAATGTCTGTATTTACACATTAATGCATCTCTCCTGTTTAATAATTTCATTTGAATTTCTTGAAATTCATATATATATATATATATATATATATTTTTAATGATATTATTTTGTTTAACCTGATCCCTTAAAAGTTGTTTCAATTGGCCGTGGTCTCCCTTTTCTCTCCATATATGGTCAGCGACGCCATTAATGATATTTTCCACTTCAGTAGATAACTCTTTTACATGTTAACATTTGTTGGATCATTCATTAAATATTATGTTGTAAGAATTATCTGTTCATGCTATTTACTTATTCGAAATTGTCCCATCTTTGCATTTATCACAAAAGCTTGTCTCCACTTTATATTTCTTTCCGCAGCTGCATAACGGGATGGTGTCACAGATCTAACCAACGTTCATTTAGTCATGTTCTACTCTTTGTCTTCAGTAACCATTTTACAGTTCTTACTCAGAGATATTGTAATTTTCTTTGTATCGTCCGGTTTTGAAGGTTAGCACACGTACTGATTTTAAGCAGATGTTATATGGACCTCTCCATATATGGTCAGGCGACGCCTGATTTTTCCAGTTTCTCCGATATAAGGCAGACAGACTGTTTTCTGAGTGTTGTTGTCTTCCTGTTGTACACGTCTATCCCAGTTTATTGGGGCTGCTGCCATGTACCCAGGGTAGTTGTTACGTTGTAGGGTACTGCTTTTACTGACCAATTCTTTATCTAGTGTCTCTGGGTCGGCATTTATGACTTTTGCTCGATGTTGTAAACAGTGGACGATTACTTTCTTTACGCTGTATGAATGGTGGGCGTTGAAATTGAAGTACTGTCCGGTGATTTGCTAGAATTAGTTGCAATTATTTTATTAATAAATATTCGTATATGCTTAAATACATTAGTTGGGTGATTTGAATTTTTGTTTTATATATATGGGAGTATTTTGTTGCTTTCCTATATTTTTGTATGTATTATTATTCAAATTAAATGCTTTGTCTAGAAAATGTACCATTTTAAATTAGATTTTTAAATAAATATTTTTATTATTTGTTTTTCATATATTTTCAGTTCTTCTACCATCATAATTTCTTACAATGGTAAAAACATCCTCATAGCTATATAAAGCTATGTCCATTTTATTAATGAAATTTCATAAATTATGTATAATTTATATTCCTATCAGTAGCATATATTTCTGCGCCATCATATCTGGACCATTGATAGGCTAAAGTTCTCAGGAATATTATTGCTATTATTATTTTTAACCATATTTTATTGTAATATAATAATGATGTTCTAAAATTATTAATTATAACTAATTATTCGTCTTGAATATTTATGTGTTGTATTGCTAAATTTAATCCTTTATTTAATATATAATTGGGAATGGATGGACATATTTTTATGTCCATTTGTATAAAAGATCAATTGTTATATTGTTGAACCAATTACTATCTTTTGTATTTTCCCATTTGTGTCGCAGTTAATATTTTTCTTAATATCAAACACATTTTCTACTATCTGTTTATTTTTTTTTTTCCTATATTCCATTTTGTAGGATTTAATAATCTATATGTTTGTATAGAAAATTCACCTTCTGATCTTCTAAATTAGGATCTTTTAATTTTTCATAAATATGAATATATATATATATATATATATATATATATATATATATATATATATATATATATATATATATATATATATCGGACAGTTCTCGGTTTACGTCTGAAGCGATCGGATGTCAAGCCACATTAATGAGCTCTGCTACGGCGAAATAGTCTTTCTGCAGATGAGGATATATATATATATATATATATATATATATATATATATATATATATATAGTCTGAAGTGCGTGCGGGCATGTGTGTGCTTGTGAATTTTCGTGTAAATGGGAATATAATACATTGGACCTATATAAACATATTCGGAGATACTTATTAACTGAAATGTTTAGATGTACAATGATACACCAAATTATGGCTTTACGACCAAATAAATGAAAATAGTTGTAGAAATTATTGCCACGTGTATTAAAATCGAGTATATTCAGTAAAGAATTACGTTTGTAATTGTCCTATGTAGTTCAGCGATCCATTATTTTGTATTTTTTCATTATATTTTTTTTTAACTAATAAAAGATCTATCTATAGATTAATGCTGCTCTTTAAACACCGAATCAAAAAGACATATTATCACTGGTTAGGAAGAAATACAAGGCTTATTGTAATTAATTTTATTTAAATATTTACATATCTCTATATAAGTTTGATATACACATTTAAAACATTTGATGCGTTTGATGCATTGCACGAATCCAACCTGAGGTTAAAAACGTCAATAGAGATGAAAAGTTACCTGTACTAGAACCTGTAAATCTATCTAAATTTCCCAATTTGCTTACATCTCTATCTATGTATGTATCACAGTCCCTCACTCTCTCCTAGTATCTATCTATCTATCTATCTATCTATCTATACATACATACATATATATATATATATATATATATATATATATATATATATATATATATATATATATATATATATATATATATATATATAATCGCATGTAGGACTACTTGATTCACACGTTTGAACTATTTTTTATCGCTGAATTTACCAGTCAATTTGTCAATTTTCTTTTAATGTATCACCGTTAGGTCAGGTATATTTATCTTCAGCAGACAACATACGAATTAGATAAGTAACCGAAAAAGAAAATCGGAAGTGATGTCAGTGCCTACTGCCTTTTCTTGGACGATAAATACATCGAAGAATCTAAATACATTCTCCTTTATTATCCTTCATTCTTTTGTTTTCTCTCGTAAATGTCTGTTCCCCAACACCAATATTTCATTAACCTTTTAACTAGATCCATCATTTGCAATGTTTACACTTGCTTGTTTTATAGAAAGCCAAATATAAATAGTTTTTTCCTAATCTGTATTATGCAACCATTAATGTCCAACGTCGGATACAAACAACACACATACTGTTAACAATTTCGTATATTTTACATAAGTTAAGGAATATATGTATAGTGATCTTTCATTTTAGTTGTATTATCTAGGTACTGACAAAGACTGACGTTGCTTAACTTCAGTGATCCTACCTGAACCAGTGTTTTAACGTGATTTAACCGTAAGCGAATTTTCAAATTAATGACCAGCATTAATGCAGAACACATAATGCAAAAATATTGGCGATTTCATTATGAAGAAACATTCGGCATTCATTGACTGAACAGACATTACAACAATCACTTACATTAACTTTCACCGTTAATTCCAATATTGATGTGGATTTCCTTCCTAATCTTTGTTCGAAATACTGCGAACCATCAAAATCTTGATTGCTTTATTATTTTCTCTTCAATATACACATGCTATCCATTTTATTTGTTAGTCCTGGTGAATGTCCAAATGATGTGAATATTTTTTTGCTTTACTTAAACTCTTTCTCGTCCATGCTATTTTCATAAATCTTCTTAAGAACCACATCTTTGTCACATTAAGTGTCTTATTGCCGCTTCTCTTCACTCTTATATAGGAGGATAAATATGACATAGCAGTTCAGCAGTAATTTTCATTGTTTCTAACAAAATCTATCTATGACATAATATTTTGTTGAATTTCCGGAAAATATCGTTTTTAACTTTAATTCGTCTACGGGTATTTCTAGGACTGTTTTGAGATTACCCAGACAATAAAAAAGCTATGACTTCGAGCCAAAAAAAAAAAAAAGTTAACATATACAAAGTTAATCAAATACATTTAATTACTATATATATATTTCAAAATTCTTACCAGGCTTTTGTAAATGTATTCGTCATGTATTTAACGTGACATTCCAAAAGTATTTCTACAATTTGTTGTGATTTCAATCAAGCAGATTTTCTTACTCGTAAAAACATGTTACTATTCGCTAGTGAATTCTCGTTACTGATTACTTCATAGAATCGAATCCACATATATATATACTGGACATGTTGCAGAACTCAGTAAAATCCTTTCAGGCACACCAGACTAACGTAATTCACTTATGGACAACTCTGGAAATTGCCCGAGTATACAAAGCAGCAATTCCATCAACTTGTAGAATCTATGCCAGATGAGTTAATTGCCGCCATCACTCAGATGAAGTAAGGAGGGGGAAATATTATACTTTCACGAAGAGTATTTATGTGTATTTCAAGCTCAGCTTAACGATTTTGATTTTTTAAATAATTTCACCCCAATCAAGGCAATAAAGTCACTAAGACACAGGCAGTTATTGAGAGAGAGAACAATATCAGAATAGAAATTATGAACATTACGACTGGCATTGCTATGTGAATTTTTGAAGATCCAATTTGACAGGAAAACAAGAAGCCAGAAGCCAGAATTACAACATACCAGCATAGAACTTACAGCTTTATCTAAGTTTTCAACAGTAAAATGACGAAACCTGATTTAGATTGTAATTTTCCTTTTTTTAGATTGATTCGTTTTCTACGTCTTATAAAATCTTTGCCGATTATTTAAAGAGAGAAAATAATTTAGATTTTAATTTTCCTTTTTTTTTTAGATAATTATTTAGCGATACAAGCCTTAATAATTAACCCATAGCTGAAGGAGAAAAGACAGTTTCATACATTTCCAAAGGCATTTGCGCCTAAGTGAATATAACTAACCCAAGAGAAAGGAGATTTCGGCTCTTCGATTAACAATTTCGAGTCATTATCAATTAAACCACCCAAGCATCCGAATTTATTGCACCAGGTTTTCCCAAATGATAGCCCATATACGTACTGACAAGACTCAATATTCCTTAACTTGGGTGACCGTACGGCGACCGGTGTGTCAACGTGATATGCCTGTAAGACTTGATGAGACTATGCTACCAATCTAGTACTACGCATAAATTCATAATATCCAAGTAACATAAAGGACATTGATATTTATTTGCATGATTACACAAAATGTGACATAAGGCCAAATAGCTAGCCATAAACACTGAGCCAAACATGACACAATATTCCTAACAAAAAACAACGCATTCTTACTTAACTTTCTTACTGCATGCACTATAATACCTCATTGCTTCTAAGAAAGTCCTAATCCCCATATGTAAAATTCATTGTCTGTGACAGGGAGTGGGGGATAAAATAAAAAAAATTAAAATCTAAACCCTAATGAATAATTACATAAATGAACAAAAAATTATATACAAGAAACTAAACAAAATAATGCTAGTAATAAAAAAACCTACAGTCCATAACTAAGTAAAGTTCATCAGGATAATTACCATGAAAATATTTATAGAAAGGGTACAGTTGAGTTAGTTAAGCTGGGGAAGTGACGGAAAACGAGATGACATGTAAAGACCAGTAAAATTGAAGATTGCGATTGTTTATTTATTACACCAACCGGACATCCAAGCTTACAGCCACTGGTATTTCAGAGCGGTCACCTCTCTAGCTTCTTACTAGGCTCGCTGATGCTTATCTTCGGTGACCGTATGAGAACCAGAATTTCAGTGTGATCTGGCCATAAGCCTGACGATGGGAGAAATTTCTTTTTTGACACTTATGACACTACGTCATATATATATATATATATATATATATATATATATATATATATATATATATATATATCATATATATATATATATATATTCACATATATATATATATATTCACACACATATATATATATATATATATATATATATATATATATATATATATATATATATATATATCGGTTTCGATCCTAGCTAGAGGCAACCGGATGTCTAGCCACACTGATGAGCTGTGAAACAGCAGAAACAGTCTGTCTGTGGATGACGTTATATTGCCTCCTGAAATATCAATTACAGTTGAGCTCTCTGGGGACGAGGTGTGTGTTGGTAAACAATGACTATGATAGCTATATAGCGAGACTCTTCGCAGATGCGAACTGAGTCACTGTCGGTCACTGGGCGTGTTTCTAAAAATAAATACGCTAAAAATCCACGTTCGTCCATACCGTGCGCCAATGGCTTAATGGTTAGAATCTCCGACTAACACCAATTTAGTCGGGTTTCGATCCTAGCTAGAGACAACCGGATGTCTAGCCACACTCATGAGCTGCGAAACAGTCTGTCTGTGGATAACATTATATATATAAAATTGTAACTTTTGTCTGTCATTTCTTTTTTATCGAACTCTTCCTAGGGTTTTAGAGATAGACCCACATAACCATATATATTCCGAAACTGTATTAAGCAGAGTATTTGGATTAATATGTTTTATATTATCAAAGGTGTTCCTCGGGTGGCACAAATCCCTCACTTAATTTTTTCCCTTAGACATAAATTAAATATAAATTTCAACAAGGGAATGAATCCTATCCAAAATATAGGAGAAAATCAGAAGATGGAGGTCACATATGAATATATCCTTACGTGTGCTTGTCTTTGCGTCTTTGAAAAGTTGTTTATCTTTTATATATGCATTCATTTCTTTTCTAAAAATTTGGGAATTTATTTTAGATTCATGGGCAAAATTTGAAAAGTCTGAGAAGATATTTGATACAAAATCTACCAAGACGTATAAATGAAAAACCAAAACCAAATAAATCAACAGTGAGTGTGCGGTCCGCTCCGTTTATGGGACTGATTAAGTGACTTACTCTATGCGTTCTTTGAGAAAAAATCTTACTTCTTTCCACCGACTGAGCCCGACAATTTAGCCATTTCCAAAAATAAAAAAATAAAAAAAATATTAAAAGAAAAACTTTTCCCAAGTCCCCCAGTTTTCAATGAACTGTGTTATAAACTGGTATCTGGCTTTGTTGAGAAAATCTAATAAGACATTAGGTAAAAATGAAATATAACTTTTTAGGACGGCAGAGATTTCACTAAACTTATTATTTTCGGTGGCAAAAGATGATTGTTGTGTCATTCGATGAAAGAGACGAATTTATTTATTTATTTATTTTTTTTGCAAGACTGCTCTGGCTGTCTTGCGTTGTCATGAGAATGTCGTATCTATTGACAGTTTTATTCAGGGAAAAAATTCTTAGAAATTGTGCTGACTTATTTCACAGATAATGCTTAAAGCTCATGTTCACTGGGTAAATCAGAAAGCGAAAATAAATTGGTTGAACACTCGACTCAGGACTTGATGCTTTGCGCGTATGCGTATATATATATATATATATATATATTGAATTTTTATTCTACATAGATGAAATATGGCATTAGGTGTATGTTAAAGCACTTCTCCCACACATTCATGACAAAGGACAAAATTGCTTTGCCTACACATCACATCCCACTAGGACGCGAAAGACTCTAGAGAATAGCGCTGACCCTGCGCAGGATTTGAACTATTATACTACCATCCGGATAGTCAGCCTTTTGTCATGGCGATGTTCATTTATTTATTTTTAATACCATTCTTGCCTTCAAGATTAGAAAAATAATCAATATATTTCCATTACTCGATTGTGGACTTATTTTGGTGTGTATAAATTTCTTTTATGATTTATTTCAGAAATTCTCTGTAAATGTTTTATATGAAAACTTAATTTTGGTTCGAGCATTTCTTTTTAACTAGCAATTCCACTAAAATATAAGAAGAAAGATTATATGGCTGTCAGCAAAGTGACGAGACCAAGATATGGAATACAATTTGGAGACATCAATCATGTACAAATTATTTAAGTATATGTGAAGTGCTTTAACAGAGGACGGAAAATGCGACAGCAAAATCAGAAAGCACGTTGGAATAACGAAAGATGCTTTCCACAAGCGAAACAAAGTATTCAGAAAGGGGAAATGTTCTTTATAATCAATGAACAACATACTGAATCTATGAAATATCGGTCGTCCAATATGACATTGAATGCTGGATAATCTCCTCGCAGACAAAGATGACATTTGTAGCAACGAAGATGTGGTTCTACAGTAGGATAATGACAAACCTCTGAGCCGAACATAAAACTATTGATATTTCTAGGTCACCTAGCGAGAAAATAGCGTTTAGAGAATTTGACAAAGAGAAGGCATGCCGGAGGTAAGAGAGACATAGACAGTAGCCAAAGTCATACCCAATAAGCTTGTCGAAATGCTTTATGAAACAGGGATTAGCGGAGATAGCAAATAGATCAAAACACTTACTATGACCTACGTAGGAAAGAATGTCGTGGAGAGCAATGATCATGCAAGTTATGAAGGGACACAACACATAATGAAATAGAAGCAAATCTGATTAAATCTTACGCAACTCCAATACTGACAAGTATGAGTTTCAAACAACCCAAAACTTCCCGACCAGCAGTGGTTTACCTACATCACGCCGCTGGCGAGTATTATATTTTGTTGATGATACAAATAGTAACTCTTCCTGTCAAACCTCTGTTTTGGTTATTCCTCATTCAGTTACCCTTTCTAGGTTACAACATACACTTACTTTCATAGAGACGCATTTAGGAAATGATTTATATTATGCACATGCGGACATTATAATGTCATTTTTAGGATCTACTTAAAAAAAAATGTTTATAATACAATTATGTGGGCGAATAAAATAAAAAATTAAAAATAAATTGGTGCTGTCTGGATTAGACGCCCCCTATATATTTTTAAATATGAATACATTCTGATTCTTGCACGATACATTGATCATATAAATCTACTGAAAAATTACTGATATCTGATGCATCATAGGCAAGTTATTGTGAAAATAATAATAAATTCTAACACAGTGTATATCTGTGTTCCTAGGAGATTCTCCAGTTTTGATATACACATGATTCACATATAACTGCATACAGTATACTGCATTTACCGAATTTATTAAAATGTACTATGGCAAAAATATTCATCATTAGAATTATTAAATATATTGCCATAGAAAATTCTGGCGGTAAATAAAATATATTGCAAAAATCTCTTACTTTACTCCTATTGATAAGTTTTGATTTTATTCCTCCATTCCAATTAATCTGGGCTGCCTTCCCAAAGTTTTTAAATTAATTTCACTGTCCAAAAATATTGATTATTAATTACCAAATGACGTAGACTGTCTCTTAATAAGAACGGATACAACATATATAGAGTTATTTATGTATTCGCCTATAAACATACAGATCTATAGATAGCATGTGTAAATCCATACAGCACTCTAAGTCAGACATTTGAATAAACATCAACATAAAATCAACTTGATATACACTGTAATTTTCCGTTATAACTTTCTTTCCTTTTCATCTCAGGATGTTAACGATCTCTCTATCTATCTCTTTGTATCCCAGACTTTTATCTATCCCTTTATCTCTTCCAACCGCGGACTTTAATCGAAATATCAATCTACGTATCTATCTATCTATCTATCTATCTATCTATCTATCTATCTATCTATCTATCTATCTATCTATCTCTTTGTTTTGTATCCTTCTATCTATCTATTTATCTAGCTAGATAGCAAGATATCACTTTGTATCGCATCCTTTTATCTATCTATTTGTATCGTATCCATCTATCTATCTATCTATCTATCTATCTATCTCTTCGTCTACCATTCCTTTATCTATCTATCTATCTATCTATCTATCTATCTATCTATCTATCTATGCGTCTCACAGCCGTGTATCTATCTATGTATCTCTCTCTTCGTATCACAATCAAATATCTCTCTCATCGAATCACAAACTTGAATCTATCTATCTATCTATTCATCTATCTATCTATGTACAGCTCAGCCTTTTATCTATATAGCTATTTGTACCAGTCAATTGGTTATGCATCTATCGTAACTCCACCAAAGAACGTCTCTATCAAAATCGGCCATTTATCCATGCATTAAATGTTTGACGACATAAATACACTGTTTGCTAAACTCTAAATGAAGCCGAACCGTTTGCAGTCAGCAAACTATACATCTTTATTTACAAATAGGTATCTATTTTTATATGCACACGCAAATATACAGATATTATTATGGGATATATACACAATTAGTGCATTACTAATCTGACTACAATTACGTTTTCAATTAACCATGTGAATTAACTTTCATTAGAGAGGAGTTTATCTCTCTATCCATCATTGTTTTAATAGGGTAGACAGGTTTACCTATCGTCCGGTTCAGCATCCTCCCAATTTTCTTTGAAGAGATGAAGATGTTTACCCATTGTTCTCTGTTTAGGATTGTTTCCGATTCTTTCTTAAGTTTTTTCATTCTATTTTACTCCCAGTGCACCCTTGCGTATTAATGGTATCATCGCCTTGCTTGTGTTGAATTCATTACAATATATACCTGTTCTAAAGAACAGATAAGGCTAGCACAGCGCATCCGCTTGTTTAATCTTTGCCTTGCTTTATTTCTCAGTCAATTTATCATAATAAATAAAGTTAGCTCATTTATATCGTCTGCCATTGTAAGAATTGCACAAGAGAGAAAAATATACCGGAATTAATGGCAATCTGTCTTTTCTTTGGCAATAAATACATCGAGCAATTTAAATACTTTTTTCCTTTTATTAACTTCCAATCTTCTGTTTTTCAATTTAGAAATGGCAGGTCTTCAGTGCCAGTAATGCATTAACCATTTAACTGGATCCATCTGTGGAGGTCCGTATTCTTGTTAGCAGATATAAAGCTTAAAATGAACACTACTTCCATAATATTTTTTTTTGTAAATCATTTAAACTGTCTCAGGAAATATTTAAATCTAAATCTTTGTCATTATTATACTTTACTTGCATTTCAGGAATCAATTTAAGACCAGATCGGTTAATACATCTAGCTATTAAAGTTAGACTATCATGATGATTAATATATTACAGTTTCTCCGTTTTGATCTCTTCGTACCCAATAACGCTTCAATAACAAGCGCAATTTCAATGGCATATATACAAACATGCCCACCATTATAGACCTTTACAGCTAAGACCCACCATGTTATGTCCATGTAGTTGAATTACCTTCATTCCCTTTGTATTCCAATTGTAATTAGTATACAGACAGCTTTATTGTGAATCAGATTCCAGTCTTTATCCGTATACGAAAATTGGCATTTAATCCTTTTTCATTTCAAGTGTCAATCGTTATCAATCCTTCATATATTTATAGTTGCTTATACTTCTTATATCTCTATCGTACAACTAATTCAGTAGCTCTCTACCAGCATTGATTCTTGAGATTTTTATCGGGGAACTTTAGTAAAAATAAATAATTGTAAAAGACTACGTTTAGTATTGATGCGATATCTGCTTCTTTCTTAACATAATGTTGAAGTCATGCTGAATGCTAACATCTTGATTAAATCCTTATTCTCTCTTCGAGATATCCATTTTAACTGTTGTAAGTCCTTCTTTATTTGTGGTACATCAACGCCAGTCCACGAAGTTAGAAGAACAGTCATCGTTAGGATCTGAAGGCTTCATTCGTTCGAAATCACATTGAACCATAGATCTTAGAAAGCGGTTGAATAATACTGATAGTTTTCTTATTTCTGAACGGGTTTAGCACCATGCGTGGCGTTCGCATGAATCTCGATCTGACGAGGTCATTTAAGAATATGAGTCGCGATTCTATATTAATGTTGTGGTTTTTTATCAACTTGCAGTGTTCTAAAAATATCCCTAATACAACTTATTCTATATTCAAATTCAAAATGGTTTTCTAGCATACGAACCCTGTAGGTATTAAAGAGGAATATCTTTCTTTGAATCTCAGGGACTACCACTGCAGAATCACAATGATCTTTACCAAATAACCACTTATTCTATATCCAATTTTCTTTCCTACTATACTGAATGTGTTAAAACCGATTCACACACCGAGGCATCTGCATTTAATAATTTCACATAATGATTTTTTTTGTGTATGACAATTAGTTTATAGAATCATGTTGATTATTATTAATAGATTATATTGATTTTTTTTTGTTCAAGAACGTTCTCATCGCAAATATAAATAGTCATGGCAGCGAAAGTAGCGCATTTGTCATCCATTCATTGGCTACAGGAGAGCAATTAGCAAAGCTTTCGATTGGATGTTTCGTTTGAGATATAGTACGTAAGGGATAAATAATCAATTCGCGTCTCTTCATTTTTGTGCTCGTATACGCGTACAGCATAATCTAGGAATAGATAAAATAAATAAAGACGCCAGGGCTCTGGGTCTTGCTTTAGTTATCTCCAAGACGTTTGACAGAATTCCGCATTCTAGACTCATTCCCTTGCTCAACACTAATACAGATGGTTTGCAATAAATGTACACATGCCAGACAGTCAACTTTCAGGAGAAATAACCAACAGTATCAGTGTTTAAGTTAATCTTTGGCTGCTGTTAGATGCCTACTCATAGTCATAAGACATTTCTATCATAATAAATTCTATTTTCTTTTCTTTTTCGCTTAGTTTGAATTTAACATAGGTTATCTTCCATTGGTTGATTAGGGTAAAGCCCTCAATACTTTATATATATATATATATATATATATATATATATATATATATATATATATATATATATAAAAGATGATGTAATTTACTTTTGAAACCAAATTAATCGTCCACTCGCCAGTAATTTGCAATAACCTGAGAAGACGCAGTGTTATGCGTTTAAATACGACTGCAATTGTTTTGTCGTGATTTTCTAAATAATGTTGTTCTACTGTGTACTGTGACCTCTTTTAAACTAAAAGTGACGAACGTTGGCAGTGTACTTCTATTCGTACCTGGATATATATATATATATATATATATATATATATATATATATATATATATATATATATATATATATATATATATATATATATATATATATATATATATATATATTATGTAAATGTGTGGTGTACATTTTCCATTACTGTTAACATAGTGGAGTAGCACATCTGAAAAATTAATTCCATTATCTATTTATTCTTGTGTTCGTATCAGTGTTTTCTTTTTCGACATTTAATATATATATATATATATATATATATATATATATATATATATATATATATATATATATATATATATGTGTGTGTGTGTGTGTGTGTGTGTGTGTGTGTGAGAGAGAGAGAAGAGAGTCAGAAGGAAAGCAAGGGATAAGTAAAAACATGAACATTTGTCAAAATTTGTCAGCATATAGTTCTAGAGATTGCGACAACTAAGATGTTTGTACAATGAAATTATTTAAAAAATAATAAGTTTGTAATATAAAAATAAAATATTTAAAAAATATTAAAGACAAAGACATCTTTAAAATCTAGAGCATAACATTTACAAATGGACGAACATTGCTTTGTGTCGGACTTCTTGTTCAAACGCAGCTGGAAATGCCAGATTCTTAGAGAATTCTGTTGCTAGTATGTCTGGAGACATTTTCGCTTCGCTTGCAATAAAATACCTAGGCAAGAAGAGATTGTCTGATTCCTGTAAAGAACAGCCATTTTGTTTAATCTTTTCTCGTGGATCAAATTTTCTGGCTGCTGATCCTATTTATTGATTTTTGTAGTGACGTCAATGAAAGCTGGTTAAAAGAATCTCCAAATTTCTTTCTTTTCAGGTTCTTGTAAATGGTGATAAAACTGTAGAATTCGTCAAGGCTACATATAAAATTGAGATTCTTAGAGATGTGCATGATTTTACTTTGAGAGTGAGAAGACAAAAATTTGATCTTACACTAACTAAGTATGATAAAGAAATATCAATGGTTCAAATTTCTATATTGGTTCCAATTTACTGATCGGAATTTAATTTATTCAAGGAATTATCTAATCAACTAAAGGAAGTTAAATTCTAGCATATAATATTAAGGATATACGTTTTAATATGATTTGTAATGTAGCAAGATAGATTTGAACAATTATGATCTTGAAAGAGTAATGGATCATTAAGATTTCTTCGAAACAAATAGAATTGTATGTAATAATTAAATTAAAAAAAGCATTTCATTGAAGAAGTGAAAAATAAAAGACATTACTGGCGTTCTGTTTTAAAAAAAATAGTAAGTGATGATAAGAAAACAAATCGAAGGTTGCTTACAAATATATATATATATATATATTTAGATTGCATAAATATATAGATTATAAATATATATATATATATATATATATATCTAAAATCAAAAATATAGTTTAAATTATCTAATATATCAAAATCAATCTATGTATATTATCAAATAATCAATCTATCTATATATATTTTTCTATATATATATATATATATATATATATATATATATATAATTTAGATTGCATAAAAATATAGATATATATACCTATCTATCTATATATCTAAAATCAATGTATGTATATTATCAAATAATCAATCTATCTATATATCTCTATCTATGCCTATATATATTTTTTTATATATTTATATATATATATATATATATATATATATATATATATATATATATATATATATATAATTTATAATGCAGAAAAAAATAGATTTATATACCTATCTATCTATATATCACAATCAAATGTATATTACAAAAATAATCTATATATATCATCTATCTATACCTATATATATATTTATATATATATATATATATATATATATATATATCTCTCTACCTATAATGTGAGAGGTGAAATAGATGAATATGTATCAAATCTTTCACAAACACAAATATATATATATACATGTATATATATATGAAACATATACTCGACATTCAGGCCGGTAAATCTATCTATCTCTCTCTCCTGCTCTCTCTCTCTAATATATATATATTTATTAAATACTTTTTTTATGTTTAACGTTGTAATTTATATATAAAAGTATTTAAGCAAATAAATTGTCGGACCTTGTCCATTTCTTATATATATATATATATATATATATATATATATATATATATATATATATATATAATTTAGATTGCATAAAAAATATAGATTTAAATACCTATCTCTATATATCTAAAATCAATGTATGTATATTATCAAATAATCAATCTATCTATATATCTATATCTATATATATTTTTTTCTATATATATATATATATATATATATATATATATATATATATATATCAATCTACCTATAATGTGAGAGAGTGAAATAGATGAATATGTATCAGCGTCTTTCACACAAACCCACACACACACAAATATATATATATACATGTATATATATACGTACACATATATCTCTCTCTCTCTCTCTCTCTCTCTATCTATCTATCTTCAGAGACATTTGACCGTTACTTCGAATGTCTAAGATTCGAAATGGAATCGATTCCCAAAACGTCAGATACACGAAAACTACATTTTATGAAGTGGCGCTGAAGTTTTTGTGTCCCTGACGTTTTGGCATTACATTCATTTACTATTCGATGTCAGTATACCTAATACAAATCTGTATATTATTGAGTGTGTTGTATCTTATTAATTGGAAGTATGTTAATTTATTTTTTGTCTTTTCCAATGTTTTCCTCTTATATATATAGGAGAGAAATAAAAGGCACGAATATTAATTTTAAAATGTATTATTAATCTGTAGTTATTCCGTACTAATTTTTTACCAGGGATTTCAAATAATACCTTATGAATGTTGCTGTATTCAGAAAATGTTACATTGTATATTTATAGTCCTCTGGCAGTTCTAAACTACTCAGTGGAATTTTAACATGTTGCCTGGGAGACGGATTTTCCAAATCCAACCATGTCCATATTATATAGCATTCTAGACACAAATCTTCTGAGCCAAATATATATCGTAATTATATATATGAACAACAAATGGGAAGGTTTAACATAACAACAAAGGCACTAACAACATTGCAACAGTATTGCTGCTACATTTGCGGTGGAATTAACCAATCATTATTCTCCTGCTTTGACATATTGCGATTACATATTTTCTCCCCACAAACACTTTTGCCTGAGACGAACCTTTGCTAGCTTCTCGCTAGTCTATCACTGTTTTTGCGGTAAATGTTTAGTCGACCTACATTTCTTAGTTTTACTAGGGCTGACAGGAGCGACCATGTCATAGACACAGAGTTGGCCTATCATCATTCTATCCGTATTCATCAGCTAACTGGGACGCTTCACTCAGCTGCCTTCTTTAGAACTGTAGTATTGTGAAATTGACACCAAAAAGAATGCTTCTTCGATTATTAATATCTTAAATATTTTCATGTTTAAGGTCAACCGTTATCTATCCTAAATATCTACGTAATATGTGACTAGACCATCTTGTACGACCTTACATCAAGCTCATCCAATAAGGCTCTAAGTTGAGTCCCCTTAAAGATCTATATTGGTTAAACAACCCTATATATTTTTATCGAACCTCACATTTTCATCAGTCTCAAAACCAGACATTTTCATCAGGTTTACAAAATATAAATTCACTCAGACTAGAAATAGCACAGCCGAAATATAATTTAGAGGTAAAAAAATATTCAACCAAACTTCTTCCCCAAGCAAATCACGAGATTTGATCAGAATAGGTAGTGGGGAGTAGATGAGGTAGGTAAAATAAACTACAGAATATCTCAAAGGTGATTGCTGCATTTAAATATTGCATTAATAATTAAGCTTTTAAAAGTTCAATGACGATTTTTCTGTCGACACTTAATTTCAAAACATGTTAATGTATGTAATTCCTTACTGTCGTAGCGACATGTCGGACTGCAATAGACGTCTCTTTGCCTCCGCCCGTAACGAGTGTAAGCGTGTCCTCAAAGAAGCTAAGTCAATATTTGCTGCTCGGATGAAGGAACGTATTGCATCTCGCAAATTTGGCTCCAAAGATTATTGGCGGGTCTGTAAGAGTGTCCTGAACAATAGAAAACCCTTCATACCTCCTTTATTCAACCAGTTCGAGGTCTTGACCTCCTCTACCGAAAAAGCTGAATGCTTTGCTCGGAAATTTTCATTTAATTCAACGCTCGAATCCACCAGTGTACTCATACCAGACTTCCCTCCAAGAACTGAGGCCCTTTTGAGCGGCTTACACATAACCCCGTCATAGGTACTGGGCATTATCTCCAACTTAGACCCCAACAAGGCTAGTGGTGGAGATGCCATACAAGCCATTGTCTTGAAGAAATGCGCGCCTGAGCTAGCGCCCGCCCTTTCTAAACTGTATAATTACTGCCTCAAGGAATCCTGTTTTCCTGACTGCTGGAAGACCTCAT
This sequence comes from Acanthosepion pharaonis, assembly GCA_903632075.3. Lineage (NCBI taxonomy): Eukaryota > Metazoa > Mollusca > Cephalopoda > Sepiida > Sepiidae > Acanthosepion > Acanthosepion pharaonis. The sequence continues at coordinate 109,139 of CAHIKZ030005463.1, read as the reverse complement.
CCATTGTTCCTGTGATTAAGAACTCAGGAGACCCCTCTGATTCCTCTAATTACCGTCCTATTAGTCTCCTACCCCACTTCGGCAAAGTCTTCGAAGCCCTAATCAATGCCGAAGTGGTTAATCACCTTACATCCCATAATCTGCTCTCAGACAAGCAATATGGTTTCCGCTACGCCCGATCTACAGCTGATGTGCTTACGGCCATCACTGAAACCATCTACCAAGCACTTCAAAATAACAGTGAGGCTCGTGCCGTGGCCCTAGACATCTCCAAAGCATTCGATAGGGTTTGGCACGCCGGCCTTCTTAGTAAGCTCCAGGGTTATGGTATTACTGGTCGACTGTTTGATCTAATACAATCATCAGGTGTTCCCCAAGGCTCCATCCTTGGCCCCACTCTTTTCCTTATTTTCATCAATGACCTTCCTGACGCCATAGATTCCCAAGTTGGCATCTACGCAGACGACACTACAATTTACTCCTGCCTCAAAAACAAATCTAGTGTCGGCGACAAAACTAACCTCGCCGTGCGTCTTGAAATAGACCACCAATCGGTTGTTAACTGGGGCAAGAATTGGCTGGTCAACTTTAACGCCTCAAAAACTAAATTACTCTCCATTAACCACCATAGGGATCCTTCCCTGCCCCCCAATAAAATGTCTGAGAGCAACTCCCTGCGTCTGCTCGGTCTCATGCTGACTGCTGACTTGAGATGGAACAAATACATTGAGTCAATTGCTTCTTCCACCGCGAAGAAAGTTGGATCTCTGTGCCGCGCCATGAAAGTTTTCTCCTCCGAATCGATACTTCAAATATACAAAACAACCATTCGCCTTTGCATGGAGTATTGCTGCCATATATGGGCTGGAGCACCTTCTGCTTACCTCGGAGTTATAGACAAGATCCAGAGACGGATATGTAATCTAATTGGCTCTGATCTGGCGTCTCGTCTGCGGTCACTCTCTCACAGACGCGACGTCGCCTCTCTCTGTCTTTTCTACAAATACTTCCATGGTAACTACTCCGATGAGCTGCTTTCACTGGTTCCCAGACTCCATGAATTCAAGCGCCCTACGAGGCTGGCATCGCGCTCCCACCCTTACATTATAGAAATTTTTAAATGTAGCCGTCTCTTCTATTCCAATAACTTCATACCTCGCTCCTCTCGCCAGTGGAACACCTTCCCAATTACTGTTTCCCTAAAGCTATAATCTCCAACTATTCAAATGTAATGTCAATTGACACCTCAGTTACCTTGATCTACCCACCTCCTTCCCTCATCCTTTCTTCTATCATTCCTATCCGCTCTCGCTCCAAATCCTCCACCAACCCCCATCCTAGCGGCTTCACGCCTTGCTCAGGTCATAATATATATATATATATATATATATATATATATATATATATATATATATATATATATATATATATATATATATATAAAGAGAAAAAATGTATATATTAAAAGAAGAGAACCGCAAACATTTTGGGGTTGTAATGGGGACTTCTTTAAAAACTATATATTATATTTATGGTAAAAAAAAATATATATATTGTTTTTTTGACATCCACATTACAAGCAAAAACGTTTTCGGTTGCTCCCTTCTTACACCCTTCTCATGTTTGTGCATTTGTGTATATTTTGGATAATATTATAAAATTGTTATTGTTATTAAAACTAGTTCTACCCAAATACTTCATTTTAAATTTAAAGTTTTACAAAAGTTCCATGAATTTTGCATATTTAAAAAAAATTTAAAACAGTTGGTAACAGATTCTAATTAAATAACAGCCAATGCATATATGCAAATTGTTATAATTTTCATACATTTTGATAAGTGATAATACCTTAAACAACAAATAGATTTGTCCTGGCTTTTTGGTGAACTTTCAGTTACATTTATTTACTAGACTTCAAATAACTTTTCTGTGTCGAGACGCTGGTGTAAATTTCTTAAACTATTTGAACAAAATGAAATGTTACTTTTTCTACAACTCTCCAGAAAGACTACAAAACATCATTGTCTTCAGAGTTTTTGCATGGAAGATAAGCAACTCGAGAGCGGAAAAGACGCCGTAATATCTTGCTCAACGAAGGTCCTTGATACCAAGTATATAGATATTTACGTTTGGGGCGTTGTTAGGAATTGTTCGTACAATGAAAAGCTTGAAACAGGATTTAAAAATGCCATGAAAATAGACGGTCTTGATACGACCTGAAATATTTCTCAATGGCATTCTTAGTTTCCATGAAGAAATGTTAAATGTATATTGACAATGGTTGGGTTTGAAAAAATATATTTTTAGAAAATACTCAAAATTAAATTTATTTATTGCTACCTTTTCCACGTTGAGTCTTAAAAGTGGTAGTTATTTTACTTTCTCCTTGAAAAAAATGAACTCCTTCAACATATTCGATATTAATTATTGATCAATTGATTGTTTTCTTTACGGCTTATCAACACTTTTTGGTTTATTTTAAACCGAAACATATTTCGGATTGTATGTGGCTTATAGTCTCCAGTGTTCACAAGCGATCCCTTAATTTAATGTTGGAGAGACGCTGGTTAATTTCGTTTTTCAAAAGATAACCTGATTTGTCCGTAAGCCGATATTAAATCTTTCTCTCTCACTTTCTCTAAACTAATTCTTATTATTGGGTCACAAATGCAATTAATATTGATTAATGAAAATATTTTACTTCATTTTGTTTGAGTGTATTGAATAATGAAAATATCATTTTTTTTAATTAATTTCTTTAAATTTTGCAACATTTACTTGCTCAAATGTTTTATTGATTAATTACATTGCCGTGGAGTTTGTTGTGACAATTCATAGAGCATTAATAAAATATTGATAGTAAATATACTGCTCGCCTGCTATTTTAGTACAGGCTATATGTAGACTCATCTGTTGCAATATAGAGCCGGAGGTTTACCACTTGGTGCTGTTGTTTCTGCATCAAGAAGATTTTACAGGGTGGAAGTTTTACCAGGTGCATTCGCTAGCAGTTTTTGATACAGAATATCTTTTTGTCTTAGCATGGCTGCCAACAATTTTAAAGAGTACAGTCCGCCATACTTTTAAATCCTACGTGGTGGAGCAGAATAAATTAATACCTTTACGAGTGTATTTTTGTGAAAGCAAACTTAACAGCCTTTTCCGGAATTTGAACTCGAAATGTAAATCCCACTTCCTGAGTTGAAAACCTCTAAGCCGTGTGTAAAAAAATATATATTAATTATCAAATGCATCTTATTTTTCAACGTCGACAGATATAGAAATGTCTGTGACTATATGAAAATATTGGTGTGAAGCTGAAATGTTGGAAGTTATTCGGAGGAGAAACATTGCTATGCTATTGCTAGAATAAGGGAACGATAGAAAAAAATACTGTCTCAACGCAACAAAATAATAACATGTAGATAAGAAAAATGGAAGAATGTTCAATAAGAATGAGTCTTAAGATGAAAAAGTTCAATATATGAAATCACGGATTTAGTAAAAATACAGTAAAAAGAAAATAAATATGTGAGGTAAGAGAAAGGGATGAATAAATAAATGAGAGACAAAGAAATGTATCTAAAATTCTGAATGCAAAATAAATTGTTAAATAGACATTGAAATAGAAAAAAAAACATGGCCGTTAAATCGAGAATGAGAAAGACAGCGCATAAAGAATTCAAAATTTAAAATCTCCAAGAAGTACAAAAGAACAGACAACTTCGATAAGAAATAAAACATTAGAATGGCGACAAAGAAGTTATCGAATAAATCATTTAAATTAATTCAATTGAATAAATATGTAAGCTGAAGGAAATATTTCGGATGATAGATAAGACTTTGAACAGAGAGGAATCTTTAAAGAAAGAAAGGACGAAATTTAAAAATACAATTAGATTTAAAAGTGTGACATAAAATAAATTATCTCATATACAAAGTCGTTTCAAGCACCGATTTAAATTCTGACGTCTTATCAAAAACTTCCGGTAAAGCGTTTATAGTCACTTACATGTCACGCAGTGGTGTGAAGAATGGGCATATTTTTATAATAAATAATTCCCTAGATATTATATTTTCAAGGATTATTGATCTAAATGTTTATGATATAAAAGGAAAGATCAAAGTAATTTTAGGTTATTTTTTACATTTAATAATCCTTCCTAGCACGTCCAAAGTTTTCATTAAAAATCTTGTTTTTCTTAGTCAGGAAAATTGACAGATAATCAATCATGTCAACCATTTTTCTCCATTTTATAAAACAAATCAAACTATCAGTTTGAATTTCATTTAAATATCAATTATACTTTTTTCAAAACTTATTTTAAGAAAATCAGAAAATTTAATGTCTATTTAAAGTATTTTGAAACAAGCATTATTTACTTTCTGCCCGAAAAGATGTAGTTTGAAAATAAAACAAATCAGGTCATAAGGTGATGAATAAGAATTTCAATATGTATTGACAGCTTACGTGAGGATAAGTTTTTTCTACTGAAGGAGAGAAGTGAAATTATTTAGATTTAAGTGAACAAATTATTTATCTCGTTATTTTAAAGGAAAACTTTCAGTGCTTTATTTTTTTTTTTTTACTTAGCTTTCACCTTTTCGTTACGATACTTTATAGAAAATATATTATGAAGAAAGTTACATAAAACTGTTGAGAGTGAGATTAAATTTCATGAGAAAAGTACTTAATTTATAGGTACCTTTCTTATGAAATTTTATAAGAATTTTATATAAAATACTATAATTTTATGTACATTTATTACATTTTACTGTGTTATTTGTATTTCCGGTCATTTTCTTATTAATTTTGATATTTCATCTATGGAAAAATGTCATAACTGAGATTAATAAAAAAAATAAGAATATATAAATTTCATAAGATGATACTGATAATTGTAGGTACCCTTCTCAGTTGAAATTGAAAAATCGAAGTAACTTTTCCACACGTGTTTTCCAAAAATAAAAGCCTTAACAGCGGAAAACAATGCTTAACTTAAATAACGCAACTTACTAGTACTCTTATTGGTCTTCCGTACTTTATAACTACAGACGTGTTATAAATGCAAAATTACATTTCTTAATTGCTGCGGGTCTTCTGATTTGTCAAAATTATACACTTTATGATGCGCTAAAAAATGGTCTGTTTCATAAGGATATTGACGTAACTGAATAAGGCTTTCACCTAATTTTAAATTATTTTAACAACTTAAATGTAAAAATCTAATATAATTAAAGAAATAACAAATGATTATTTTAAAAATTCATTTTTCATCGAAAATTTTTTTTGCTATCAGAAAATATTGTCCATATTCATAAAAATAACTAAAAGAAAACAAAAGCTTTTGAAATATAATAATGTCTTTGTTTTATTGAGTTTTGTCTGTTACAATCGAGAGCTGATTCTCAGGTAGTGGAACATAATCATTAAACTGAAAGCGATTGAATTTCTAAAGTTTTCATGAAATCATTCATGCGGGGTGGGGGTAAAAAATATTTTTCTATGACTTTAAAAATAGAAAACATATATATATAATAATTTCCATCATTTGTGAATACTTTCTGAAAGTTTCATTAACATCCGAAAATTATTTTCCAAGATTTTCCAAATTAATATTTGTCATACAAAAAAAAAAAAAAAAGACATGCTAAAAATGTACAAGATATTTTACTAGTACCGGTGATACAAAGCGAAACAAGTTTTTTTTAATCAAAATTTAGAATGTTCTACAAAGAAAGAACTTTTTTTAAAAAAATTAATTTAAAAATACTTCGGTCTTTACTCTTAATAATAGCATAAACCTTTAGAAGATAAAATTTTGTTTTCGCCAAGTTTAGCGTCTTTTCATCAGACTAAGCTCTTTTTAGCAATCTCATGAAGGTATATATATATATATATATATATATATATATATATATATATATATATATATATATATATATATCCTATTTTATTTCAATTTTCCTTTGTTTACAGATGAATTTCTTTTACTAATAATTGTACAGGGTGAATGGATTGACTGAAAAGAACAAATATTTTATTAAATATATAAACATTAAAAATATATCAATTTTAATAGTGGCATGATTTTTAGATAACTATTATACATAAAATTATGTTTATAATTTATTAATTATTTTATCCACATAGAGTTTTTAAATATTTTACTATAATGCCATGAATATATGGGTAGTGTTACAGTTACGCCACTCAAAAGAGAAATCACGTGACCAATTTCAAATTATATTCACTTTCGCAAAATTATCCGCAGGATAATTAGGAATTCTTTTTCACCCCAGCTATGTGATAAATAGCAATGTTGACAGGGAACTCTGGCTTTGAAATGCCAACCAGTCTAAAAGAAAGAAAACACTTAATTAACAAGGAGGCTGTTGAAAGTTTGGCTCCGTCAGGCTATGTTTCCCAAGAGCCACCACTCATTCTATGAGTGCAATACAAGTGATGCCTCTATGACGATGATTGAGTACATGACTGACGACGAAATTAAATCGCATTATTGTGCCTTCTCTCGATGCAGTCGATTTTAAATCTGATACATTTTCATTGATCGAATTTTACTAGTATTGCTCATCAAATACTAAATAAACAGGTAAAAGACACCTTTATTTAATAGCATTAAATCATATACTGTGTTATTACATAATGATTCCCAACAATGAAAAGAAGAAACGTAAATAATACATCATTAAAACGGTGTACTTGTCTACACAGCTTTGTCGACGAAATATATATATTTTTTGCAAATTATATGCAATGATTCTGAAACTGATTTCAAATTTGGACCATTGTTAAAATATAAGATTGCAATTTTCATTTATGGAACAGTGACTAATAAATACCTACTTGGAATTGTGACTTTTCGATAGGTACATGTTTCAAATTAAAAGATGAGCCAACTGTACTCAGTTGTAAATTTAACATACCATATACCTTTTCGGTCATTTAAACATGCTTACAGTCTCGTTTGCTTACAATCATAAAAGTTGGAAATACCATATGCTATTTATTATTCCACGATTTCTGCTACTGTTGAGGCAGTACAAGTAAATTTGTATGTGAGTTAATTGATCGAATCAAACGTCATAGCATAATAGACATAAACCTTAAATGGATGACAGGTCGGGAGTTCGTGCTAATCAGCGAAGCCTTGTGTCATATTGCAGAATATTTTACGTAGTACAAGCAATATATTGCTGGATATTACCTTGCTCTAGCAGCAGATTGCATTCCTGCTGAACAAACCATAACTCTGTTAAATAATATTCAAGATGTACATGGCGCTGTACAGCATTGCCTCCACAAACATCAAAATGTAAGTGGATATGGTTGTTGACAACTTTATGGAATCTGTTCTGTTGTTTCTTGGATGAAAGCATTTTTAGATGGTCTCAATCTCCAGATGTACTAATTAGGCACAAACGAGCATCTCTTGTATAGTGTATAAACGGCTCTTATCACCAAACATGACAGCGGACAGGTGACTCACTTGCCATACTTATATAGAGAAACACGATGGTGTTGTGGAATAAATAGAAACTTAGCCCGCAGTACTTCAGCAAACTTCACACAAATTGTACTACATCTGATTTATGGTCAGATTTCTGTTACTATTGTGTTTCGAATATGTCAATATTGGAGAGCGTATGTACAGTCAGGCTGTCAAAAATTGGTCAGGTGTTTGAATAATGTAAATGTAACCGGAGTTAACATCGTAGAATCACCACCAACTTGTGACGTAGAACAGGCACATCAGTTCAAAGTAGTCATCCAACTTTTAGAATACGCGCTATGTTAAGACACTCAAACGTTTCGACTCTAAGTGAACAAAAGATGCCTGTTTTTTCACCGTGAAATAAAGACACTTTCACCAAAAGATAACGCATCACACATCAGGATTTAATGTACAAACAGAAACGATATACAAGTACCACATAATAAAATAAAAAAATTGTCAGAACTGCTATTAACCACAAGTACTTTTTAACCAGTTCAAAATTGGCATAATCTTGGTTGATATTCCTAAACATTATGAACCTCGCCCCACTTTTGTTAAAATAATTTTCTCGAGTTCATTCGACTAACTCTTCACAAGTTTGGTAAAAAAAAAGAAAATCCCATCTCTTTTCCCTCAAAGCGGACTCACATATTTCACGTAAAATCGACTTTCGATAATTTTCGCTTCTGAAAACAAAACGCCTACGATTCTACTTTTAATATTTCAATGAATTGAAGTAGAGTTTCACGTTTTGACGTATTTTTACTGAACAAAGTCTAAGTGGCGCATGTGTTATGCGTATCTGCAATTTAATCTGAGACCATGATGCAATTACTTGAAATTAAATTCCAAATTAAAATAACCAGCAAATAATCCTGTTAAATCTAAAATATAAAAAAATCAACTGGACACTGAAACTAACTGAATATTTATGCCACCTCAACAAGAAGATCGAAAAATACAACATGAGAACGTCTGTTACTGGTTGTTGCTAAGATATTTTCCTTCAGTAAAGAAAATATTACATTGTCCGGAAAATGTTGTTCAATATTTGGATCAACATTTATTCCAGAATAAATGTATGTAAACAGTATTTAAATTCGTCAAAATAGGATCCTTGAACATCGATATATTTCTGCCACCGAGTTACAAGACATATTTATTTCTTTACGATAAAATGCCAAAGATTTGTATGCCAGGAAATCTTTGAATGTATTTTATACATCTTCCTTGCCACGGAAGGTTTTTTGTTTGAATAATTTTCAAAAGGCTCGGGGAAAATGATATTCTATGGCCATGAGCATAGGAATACGGAAGATTGTAAAAAAATCTCTTATCCTAAGTCTTCCGCTTCTTCAGTGTCATTCCTGCAACATGTGGTTGTCATGAAACAGAATTAGACCTCGATTAACCAGGGCCGATTGAATTTTGCATAAATGAATATGCATTTTATCCAGTTTCTGGAAGCAAACTTCGGTAGTGATGTTCTATTTATATAACAGAAATTTGTAATGGATATCGCAAAATGCAAAGCACCAGATACTCACCATAATGTTTTGTTGGTACAATTCCGGTTTTTGAAAGTGTTTGCATTATCAAACTAGTGACCTGGTTGTTTGCAACTAAGAATCGGATTAAAAGATCCATTTCTCGTCCCAAATCGCCATTTGATAAACAAAAGGATAATTCTAATGCTTTGACTCTGAAGCCATTTAGAAAACAATTATCGAATGGTTTAATCTTCGAAATTTTCTTGAGATTTTCCGATATTATTGGAATACTAAAACTCATTATTTGAGATATTTGCCTGACATTTTGATTTGGATTTTGTTCGATTAGACTTTTCTGATGTTGATTGTAAATTGCAGATGGATGGCGTTTACTATGTTGAAATGCAAGATTCATTTCTCTACTGAAGAACTCCGCTAGCATTTGCTGTATTCTCCGATCAATTATAGAACCTTCACCCCATGATCTGCAAATGCTGGGAACAGTTTGAGAGCATTATGACCAAGCTTGAATGCCCAAGAATTTAAAGCATCACTTCCTTTTTCATGTTGCAGATTATGGGGTATATAATGTTTTAAGTTAAATTCCGAATGAGATTCGTATAAAATGGACAAGGAGGACACATTAAGCATTAGGAATGTCTAATATTTTTGGCATCTTTTATAAGAATATATTAGAATTCAATTAAAATCTTTATTTTCAAATGGGACATTACTTTTCTAATAACCTAATATAATGTATGCATTTTCCATTTGTTTATCTTGTGTGTATATTGTTACTCTATACACTTCGTATAGATATTTTGCAATAGTTTATTCTTATTTATGAATTTTATTATTTTTGGGCTTGTTCCGTTTGTGCGTTTTCATATGAATAACATTTAGGAAAATAAATATTTAATTTGATTGATATTTATCATATAGTTTATTAAACATTAAGCTCATATATATATATATATATATATATATATATATATATATATATATATATATATATATATATATATATATATATATAGCCCAATTTTTAAATCGTGATTTAAGCCAAAATTCACGTCGTAATTTAACATGCAATAAAATAATTTATACTGCCTTTTTGACAGGACTAATACGTAAACTAGCAACTGACAAAAAATAAAATAACTTATAAACTAGAAACTGACAAAAAAATGCAAAGTATATAAAAATATAAATATATGTAAACAAAACACAAAGTAAAAATTAACGATCTATCTTCACTTCATCATATGATTACTAGTGCAGAAAACCCCGATAAATGCGGAAAATGTTGAAAGAAACAATATCAAATACTACATATATAACTTCAAATTCATGTAATGTCCGCTGCCCTCGGCCTCCACATACCGTCGTCCAGGCCTGCGCTCTGGAGAGATCACTCTTGTTTCGCTAAAAAAGTATTGTATATTGACCAAACGGATCGTTAACTTTATCTCGCGAGATAAACGGTTTCCTAGTAGTCAACAAAAAGAGTATGTATCTATCTATCTATCTATCTATCTATCTATCTATCTATATATATATATATATATATATATATATATATATATATATATATGGTGTAATAGAATGACGAATTGGGAAAATTATTTAATACCTTTCATCCTTTAAAAGGACTTCATCTGACAAACATAATGTTCATATTGATTGAATTTTATATATATATAGGGGTGAGGTGGGATAATATAAATGAAAATGTCGGTTACAATTATGCGCCGATAGGAAAACGTCAGTTTTAATTTTGCGTCCAGACAAATTTTAAATCTAATTTTTGTTAACTGGCGTCCAGCGTGTCTAAATGCAAAGGCTCCGAACATTTCATTTACGTTTCGACCGCTTCTTTTGTTGTTTTTATAGCTGTTGTTTTATTTTATTTTATTTTATTTTTTTTGCCCTACTCCGAAAAATAAGTTTTCTTAAGGTGGGACATAACAATATAGTGGAAAGTATACAGTGATAGACTCAGAAATTATATCACTTTATATACATTTTCGTGTTAGTTAATTGTATCCTCTTTTAATTAAAGCAGCCTGATTTAAGTCGAAATTTTCGTTAAATTACTTATGATGAGCGACTAGAGCACTGAGTGTGTTGCTTTGTGAAATCTCTTTTGGCGTCATAACAAAATTTTCTTGAAATTCACCGAATACTCACCCAGTGGCGTAGCTAGAGTAAACGGCACCCGGGGCGGTCCGCTCAAATGTCACCCCAATGACCCCAATTCACCCGATGCTGAATGGTTAGCTGTAGCTAAATTTTCCTACATGCTCTACCTCTACTTTTATTTACTGACCGGTACGTTACTGTTTACATGTATGATCCAAGACAAAATCCAATACCACAAAATAATCAGTTCAAATCAAAATATTTTTAAAATGCAACTGTTCACTTTCATAACAACTAAATACAAAACACGGCAATACAGAAAAGAATGACATTCGATACTATGGTCTTAGAATGAATATTTTCTTGTTTTCATTGTGGCAAACTGGTCAATGACATCGTCAACATCTGTTTGTCTTGTAAGCTCGTTTTCAGTGGACAGCACAGCCAGATCCGACAGTCTCGACTGTCTCATGGTTGACGTAATTTTCTGTTGCTAATTTCCCGGTGACCACTTTTTCCGTTACATCATTTTCTGGGTACAATTTAATTATCAATGATGTTTGAAAGTATTTTTCTTGACAAAAATGTTCTATTTAATTTTTAAGCATTTTTCGGAACATTGTAAATCAACTGCATTCTTTTAAAGGTTACCTAGAGAATTTATGCAAAGTTTATTTTTTTGTTTTTCTTTATACAAGTAAAATAAATTTACATCGTATTTTGATGTTATTATGATTTTAGTTTTAGTGATAATTTAAAAACAATAAATGTTTATCATTAGTACCAATAATGGAAAATTAAGTTAAAAATTTAAAAGAATCGTTTTTGGAATCGGAAAATATACAGAAATTTTTCTGATTCCTATACCGTTTCCGATACCCCAAAAAGTCCCAAATTTTCCGAATCTCGATTCCGATTACGATTAATCGTCCCAACACTAGTAGATATATTCAAAAGTATATCGCTCACTCAATGGAAAATTGTATCTCAGCGAATTGATAGACAGGCAAGACTGAAATTGTTGCACTTTTGGCTTCGTATTTCGCTTTGTTGTTATTAATGATCCAGAGTTAAAACACCATATCATCTGATAAAATGTTACAACAATATCTCTTGTTAGTAACCAAGATTGTAGCAACTGAAACACATGAAAGCTGAAAACATTGCTATTTTTCCTACTCAAAAATTTCTCGACAATTTATTAGAAAATTTCTGGGGGACAAAACTGGGGAGGGGTCATAAATTATTTCTTGGGGAAGGGTCATATGCCCGCCTGCGAAACCCTGTGTCTCCACCACTGTTTTCAGACTGTTTTTGGCTCCTTAGCCTGGTTGAAAAAATTTGTTGGGCATTAAATTGTGTCACCCCTCCTGTGCTGGCACCCGGGGCGGTCGGCCCCACTTTAGCTACGCCACTGTACTCACCAGCCACTGTGTGACGTTCCATGATCACCGAGCAGAACCTGAATATACGCCTATCACTCAGGGAAGCCTTGTGTCTTGAACGCCTATTGGTACTAGCCTCAGTTCGGGTGTCAAGTGTAATACGTACATACAATGTATCGCCATAGGTGCTGGAAAAATGATCGGTTCCTTGTACGACTCTAGTAACTACCTAAATCCTCCTACTATCCTCTAGCATCACAAAACCCAGATCAGACTGAAAACCGAATACCGCTGCCATATATGGGGATGAGTTGCACATTCGTCGTTCTGAAGCGTTTCCGAACCCGTGTGGTTGACGAAGTATTTTCCGCAATGCAACTGCTTTCCCACAGACGAATCCCATGGACTTTGCAAAACAGTTGCTATTCTATCGTTACTTCCATGTTCAGATGAAGTATATTTCTTAGTTACATGAGTTCTAAGATCCACGTCTAAGACCCGCTATTCCATGAACAGGACACCTTCCCTTTGCATTACATTGGTGTGATGTAAGTTCCCACGAACCTCTGTGTTGAGGAACCAACACCAAGGTGGATGGTTCCCAAACAACTACAATCATAAGTATCCAAGTATACAGTTAATCGGTATCTTCTCTATATATCTTCATACATCGTGCCGCTTACTTGACACATATCTATTTTAAGAATGTATTACTCTATTGTGTAAAACAACTATTTAAGTTATCTTGATATCAGAAAATGACATCATCTGTATTTTAAGCATATAATGCAATGTAAAAAATATCAAAAGTATTCAATAGATAGAGAGATAGATTGTCATGGTGCCTACCTACAGAATGAACTCTGTCGAACGCTATAAATACTACGCCTCTCAAGAGAGACGGACGGATTTGGTATTGGGTACGGTGTTGAATTGAGTCGAACTGATGGCAGTCACGCCAAACCAGTCGGACAGTCTACTAACTCTTTCACTTCTTGTATTATTTCTCGTGTAATATATTCTTTGTTATTTCTACTGTTGTGTTTCCTGTTTTTCTTCCATGGTCCTAACCTTGGACCATAACATATATATATATATATATATATATATATATATATATATATATATATATATATATATATAAAAAAAAATTTACTACTAAATAATTTTTCTCGCCATAATCTATCTTACACATTTGTAAATGTTTCATTCGTTCATGCACTGAATATTACTATAATATCCGGTATGCTGATTTTGCTTTGTATCTAGAAATTCTTGATGAAATGCAAAAAAAATCGACAATATTGCTGGTCTTTCTGAACTTGCATCTTAGCTTCAGTCACTTTCCCACTCACATAAAGTGGCTTCCCTGTACCCTCTCTCTAAATGTCTTCATGGAATCTGGCTCTGATGAACTTTCCTCTAAGGTCCCTAGATTATATGAACTACTAAATTAGCGGCTAGGTCTCATCATTTTATAGTTGAAATGGCGAGATGAAAGCGAAAGTTCAATGTTAACAGTTTCTTCATACAGCAAAAACAACAAACCAGATGTATTCATACGCACTTCTCGCTTATTGAACTTTCATTTGCCTTCTTGCTTTCTAGTCTACTTTGATATTCAAAAATATATATACTATGTCAATCGCTATCTTCTATCACCTTAATTCCTGTTACTTTCTTGTTCTGTTTCATTAATACGTTTTCTTTTCCTCTCCTCTCCTAATCAGAAATTCCCTTGCGTCTTAGTGGTTTTATTGCCTTTCATGGGATGAAATGATTCAAGAAATAAAGATTACACAAGCAATGAAGGAATATCGTAGTTATATTTAGTTTCATTTTCAAATATATTATTCTCTTTTAACAAATATTGTAATATTGGAAATTAAAAAAAATACAAGCTGCGATAAACAAAATTATTTCAGATTGAACTGAGTTTTAACTTTATTGTTATTGACCACATTATCGTAATAGGATGGAAAAATTGTTGTTGGATAATTAAGTGTAGAATGACCATAGGGGAACCTTTTTTTTTACTTAATATCAGCATTAATATTCACTTTGTGTTTACTTGGTTGTTATTTGACATTCTTATTCTAGCGTTAAATACTAGTCTAGCAGACTAATATTTTCTTAAAGAATTGTATTTTTCTCCGACTTCCTCATTTTGACCTTAATATCAGATGGTAGACAAAACGAAGGAAGCCATTTTTGGATTGGTTAAAATTAATGTGTTATGGTTAGATAGATTAAAGTTATTTCAGGGAAACGTCGAAGAGATCAAACGTGGTTATTTCGTGTCCCGGGGAACTTGCTCCCCAGTGAGCAAATTCCCACTGTCTAGTTAAAAAAAAAGAGTTCGCGTCGACATCCTTAATAAAGTAGTAAATTAAATCCTCTTTTGCTGAAGTTCTCATTTTACCTTCGAATCGAAAAACATTTCAACACACGTCGAGAGTGAAGAATGCAGCTTTGTTGTGGAATCAACCCCGTCAATTTAAGGTCCTCCACAGAAGAGAGACAACAGAATTTTTACGATCGTTCTCTGTAAATGTTAAAGCTATAGTGACATAACCAGAAATGTCAGTCACAAGTTGAGAATACTTAAAAAAAACGTTGAAGTTTTAAAAAATATATCTTTATGACTTTCAAAACAGGTATGAAGCTGTATCGTGGAAACAAATATAAATTTATTAAGTACTACCCTCAAACACACACGCATATATACATATATATATATATATATATATATATGTGTGTGTGTGTGTGTGTGTGTGTGTGTGTGTGTGTGTGTGTGTGTGTGTGTGTTAATTCAGATAAATATAAAATGTGCATTGCAATTGTATATATTTCTGTTATATTTGTTTACTTCTTAATTTGATCTTAAAGGGTGTTGACAATTTCACACACGAAAAGGTGTTCAGCATTACTGTCAAATAGACATTATGCGAGATGACAGCTTGAAAATAAAAGATCGATTCAAATAAACGTTTCAAAATAAATGTATTTTATCGTTTCCAGGAAAAAATATCTTTGGAAAAATAAAATATTTCCAAACTAAATGCTGCACACACGCATAGGTATACACACATTTATATATAATCAACAACACGAGAAGGAATACAGGACAGAGGGAATAATGCAGTAAAAAGATACATCTGGTTTGTTGTTTTTGCTATATATCTACAGATTCATGACAAAATCTAAATTCGTTATGACTTGAATTCTGCAAAAAAATATTACGAGGAATCTTCTAAGAAGGAGTTATATTTACATAAATAATAGGCCTTAACAGGCGTAAAGAGAGTAATATGTTACTGAAGAGTCCTGTAAATTGTTATCACTCTTAAAATTTATCAGGTCAACCTATAAGTTCTTTACGGATTTTAACTTTTTGTTAAAATGAACGAAATTTAAAGAATATTTTATAATGTCTAATGGAGCTGAAAATTATTTTTATGTTTAGATGCATTTAAACTGATCAAATTTTATTTCAGAGAAAAATAAAATAAAATTTTGTTTGATTAAAACCCTGCTAACATGGAAGTAACCAAGAATCATTTGAGGCACATAATGGTTTATGAGTTCAAGAAAGGAAACTCAGTAGCCGAAGCGGCTAGAAACATTCACTCCGTTTATGGAGAGGATGTGTGAATGAAAGAACTTGCAGAAGATGGTTTGCAAAATTCAGAGGTGGAGATTTCACCCTTGAAGATGAAGATCGAACCGGACGCCCTGTTGAGTTTGATGAAAAGCTTCTTGAAGCAGCCCTTGAAGAAAATCCTGCTTTATCAGTTGAGGAATTGGCAGTGGTTCTCAGTTCAAACCATACAACTGTTCATCATCATCTTCAACAACTTGGAAAAGTTCCTAAACTTGGAAAATTGGTGCCTCATGAATTATCTGAAAACAACCTCAAATCCCGAGTTGACATCTGCTCTTCTCTCCATTTTCGCCAACTTGTTTCATCTTTTTGGATAGACTTGTGACTGTCGACGAAAAATGGATATTTTATCGAAATGTTAAGCGTCGTAGACAGTGGTTTGGTAAAGGGGAAGGACCCCAGCCACAGCCGAGAAGGGAACTTCATGGGCAAAAGTTTATTCTTTCAATCTGGTGGGATCGCTAAGTAATAATCCACTTTGAATTCTTACCACCTAATGCAACAATTAATGCCCAAATATACTGTCAGCAATTAGAGCATTTGAACCAGGCTTTGAGGAAAAACAAAGACCTGTTCTAGTGAATCGAAAAGAGGTAATGTTTCATCAGGACAATGAGCGACCTCACACAGCAAGAATCACGTCACAAATGATCGAAGAACTTGGTTGGGAGAAAATTCCTCATCCACCTTATTCTCCCGATCTTGCTCCTTCAGACTACCATCTGTTTCGTAGCTTACAGAATCATTTGGAAGAATCAGCTTTTGTAACACAGGAAGAGGTTAAAACTGACATTTGTGAGTTCTTCGAATCAAAGCCAAAAGAATTTTACAGTAATGGAATTAGTAAGCTTGTTAATAGATGGAAGGAAGTCATAGATAATCAGGGAAAATACATTGTTGATTGAATTTGTAATTAAATGTAACATTTAGTCACTGGTTTCCTTTATTCAAAATTCGGACAGAACTTATGGGATGACCTGATATATTACTTAGAATTAAATTAACTGCACTTTGGAACATGAATGTTAAATTTTATAATGTAGTATCCCAATCTATTTTTTCAGACCTATCCTATGCCATTGTGTAAAATACGTTTAGAAAACCCGCCTCTAGAGAATATTTTATGAAAATAACACAAAGCTTTGAAATAAAATATGGGAACAAAAGTACTAGATACATGTGTGCATTAAAGAAGCAATTTAAATAATGGCGTTTGCTTCTATAAAATTGTTGATTGGAGGAGGATTTCAATATTATTGCATTCATTGAGCAGAGAACATTTTTCAGTACATGATTTGACGTCATATTCAAATACAAGCGAGAGAATAAGTAAACGTATGTGGATGTACTTATGCAACCAATATGGATGAAATTATTTTATTAATGCGCATTTTTAACTTGCAGTTGACATTTACAAGTAATTTTCAAGTTGAGTAATTATATAGATGTGTATTAGGAATACTCTATGTGAAAGTGAAAAAAGGTCTACCTACAACCAAAACTAGTGAATATAAATTATTTCATCTCAAAACATCCCACAATTAGCATCAATTTCGCGGTGATATAATTTATCCAAGATAAGGATGTAGGCACATAAATACTGATAGATTTATACCACGGTATCAAAAAGGAAAGAATGTATCAATATATTTTTCAGAAATGGTACTACAGCAATTTTGATTTTCATGCACATTACGTTCAGAATATTTAAAATTCGAATTTTCTGTATAATCAGAAATGAATATTCCTAAATATCAATGATGAAATAGAACATTGATTAAAATGAAACAGTGATATCTTTCGTTACCATTTTACATTTGCATCTAAAAACCTAAAATATAACTGCGGCACTACCGATTGCAGACTTTAATTTAAACAATAATTCATATATATATATTCATAAAACATAATTAACATAGACCATAATATACAATTCAACATGAAAAAGACGATGGACATAAAAGCAATACCAATCAAAAACAGATAACTGAAATCTTTTATAAGATCAGCGTTCCGTTTAAATATGATCACGTCGTTGTCACGTGGGCGACGTTATGAAAACTTATTCCTAAAATTTGAGTATTTTGAATGAAAAACAAAAAGAATTTTATTTTGATCTAAAACTTATATGTACGTTTGTCTAGCATTAATCTTGCTAGAAAAGGGGAAATATTAAAGAAGCCAGGTCTAGTGTTCACCGTGCGTGAGATAGATATTGTGCCTGCTTCATAAATCCGCCTAAGATTTTTATTATGAAAATATTTTAAAATCTTCACAGAATCAAAATCTAAATTATGATCAGCTTTAGTTGTGTGTACAACTAAAGCATTGTTTAAATTTCCGAGGCAAATATCTCGTTTAGTTTTTTGTTTGTTTTTTCAGTATATTTTTCTTCATATATATATATATATATATATATATATATATATAGAGAGAGAGAGAGAGAGAGACTGGTTATAGAACACTATAAAAATAATGATTACAAAATGCCTGTACATCATCATCTAGCATCTACAATTCGCCTGAAGTTATTTAGTAATTCAAGTAAGTTTAGCTAACTGGAACTTGCTTTGAGAATCTATCTTCACATTTAAAACGATTAATTTAGACGTCAAAGCGAAGACTAAGTTAAATAATTGCGTAGTTTCAACGCTTTATTAAAGCTATGGAATGCAATATAAAAACCTGCGGCCTGATGTTATGCAGATTAAATTAATATTAGTTTAAGCCCATTGGAATCTAGTAAAAACACTATTCTCTTTTTTCCATTATATATATTGATACATGTGTAATGGAAAGTTATTGAGTGACGGGACATCCACATTGGAAATCTCAAAGCAGCTTCACAGAGGTCATCGAACGATAAAGAGAACTGTTGAAAATACACCTAGATGTAAAGCAAAAGGCTCTAAGAAATTGTCTCCTCAAGCAGAACGTGAATTAAAACGAGTTATACAGAAACCAACTATTTTTGACAAGTGCTCACACCTTCGAATAGGTTGAATTTGAGAGAGTCAAAAAACGATGAAAACAGGATCTGTAACGTAATCTCCTGGGCAAACTTCTCTCAGTAAAGTAAATAGTGTATCGTGTCAGCATTGGTCTAAGAACTAAGCGAATATTGACTTTCCTAAAGTAATTTTCACGGACGAATCTCGGGTGACACGCAATGGATCCAAAAGATGGGCCAACGGATGGATTTTATCCAATTCCGATGTGCCTGCAGATAAAAGAAGGTAGCAAGAGAGGGACAGTGTGATGATATGGGTTGGCATTGTCAACCAAACAATTATTGGACATTCAAATTTGATGAAGGAGTTAAACAGAACTGTGCTAACTAAAGCGATTTCAGTGATAAGACCTACTTTGAATGGTACAAGTTCCAACCTCACAATTTCAATGTGAAATGCTAATTTATGCACGGTAATGCCTCTTCTTTATTTCATTTTAACCGTTCTTTTGAGCGTAGAATATTTACAGAGAGAAGATAATTGAATAGACACTATCAAGTTTCGATATGAATCCGATCGAAAATATTTGATTAACTGTGAAATATATATGAAAGTGGTAAACAATATGATAGCAAATCTTGTTTATGGGAACCAATCAAATCTACCCTATAGGAAAGTTAAATTGCTGATGTAAAAGTGTTAACAAAAATCTATGGATAATATATTGCTGACTGATATTTAGAAGAAACTTCACCATATTAAGATGTACATTCTTCAAAGACTTATCATATATGTTTGTTGATAGTTCTATTATAGATTTTCATCTTTGTTGATGCTTTTATTACTTATTCTTGAAGTAAAAAGTAAATTTCTCGATTTGCATAATAACTGCACTTTTTTTTTTACAGTAAATAGAGTTTAATATAACATGTTGAAACTATCTGAAACTTTCACTCAAAATTTGAAAAAAATTCAAAACAACTTAGTTATTTAGTTTTATGTGATTTGTGTAATATCTTTAGGCAGTCTTTATATACAAAATATATAGGAACGATACTGTATTTGGATGTTTGCTCTAATACAAAAAACATTCTGATTTACTTTAAATTAATCATAATATATAACTGACAACAATGATTTTAGAACAACAGCCAACAACATTTAATATTTCAGTATATTACAAAATAAATTGTTAAACGTATACTGCAATTTTGTAAGAAAGTTAATTTTGGCAAGTGAGAATCAGAATATTTTCTTGTACTGTGAATAACTTTGCTTGTGCGTATATATATATATATATATATATATATATGAAAGAAAAATACAGAAAAAACAAAATTCTGAATATGCATTATTAATGTTAAAATAAAGTAATAATGCATATTCAGAATTTTGTTTTTTGTATTTTTCTTTCATACTGTCGGATTTATATCCATATATTTGCTTATATATATATATATATATATATATATATATATATATATATATATATATATATATATATATATATATGTGTGTGTGTGTGTGTGTGTGTGTGTGTGTGTGTGTCTCTCTCTGTGTGTGTGTGTGTGTGTGTGTGTGTGTGTGTGTGTGTGTGTGTGTGTGTTGAAAATATGGCAAACTGGAAAGTTTTTCGTGACGCGTTTCACCCGCTAGCTCTTCATCGGACTAGGCCTTGTTGACGTTGCCAAGTCTACACATGCGCAAGAAACGAGAGGGGCTGTTAGTTTCTTCGTGTGTACGTGTAGACATGACAGCATCAAAACCGTCGAGCGTCAGAAAGTTATTTACTCACACTTATGTATATATTAGTCATGAAATAGACTGATAAAGGTCCAAGACTATTATCTGAATCGATACGCCGTTGTAAGTCTTTCTTTATGGCAATGACAAAACTAATGATTCTTTTTTACCGAATTCTCCCAGGTAGATAAAAACAAGTATTTTCTTTTTGCCAGGAATGTTCTGAATGGTTGAATACATTTGATTTGATTCATAATGTGTATTTTAATACCTATTTATTTGTGGAGCCTGTTGCGCAATAACATTTTAAGTGTTGTTCTAGTTTTTACAGTTAATACATTGATATTTGGTCACAGCCCTGATATATCTAGTATAGTATGATCGTTCAATGATCCTGAATATAATTTAGAGTATTCGAAAATATATTTATATAATATTGATTTTTATAAAATATTTTGTTTAATGGTCATCGTCAAATATATTCTTAATGGAAAATACTTTCCAGATATGAATTAATTAAAAAAAACAGTTGCAAATGAATTTGAAAACATAATGCGACATAGTGAAAATCTACGGAAATTCATTTATTAATTAAAATAAAAATTAATTCCTTTAGCTTTCAATTATTTCTAAAAAAAACAAATACAGAAAAAATGTGTTTAATATAATCACTGCCATTTTATTATACCTTAATAAAATGGGATTAATATTTTTCACTGAATTTTAATGGAGAATTAATTATAT
>CAHIKZ030005463.1:72500-82500 GCA_903632075.3 Acanthosepion pharaonis | reverse complement strand
TATTTAACTGTATTTTATCTGATGATTAGAATGAAAATAGAGACCGGTGTGACGTCCCACGGTGTCGCTGCGCCAATCGTGACGTCTGCCTGGCCGCGCCTGCCGTGCTGTCCTAGTCGCAGCGCCAATTGTGACGTCTGTCACCGCGCCGTCGCCGTCCTATCCTGTCTTGTGACGAACAATGTCACTTGGTATTGGTCGCGACACCAAATGTGACGTTCTAACCTTTTGCTGATTCGGATGGGAATCTGGTTAGATTCGGTATCAGCCTTGTAGTTCCCAGCTCGCCTCCAACGTTTGGTTACCGAAGTAACTGTTTTGATTTCTTGTCTAACCTACACACGTTGTGATTTGATCTTAGGTAGACGAAATCAATCAGTCGCCGGGCCGTAATGCAAGCTGAATCCGGCCAAGGGTAACACTACACAAGTATATGTAAAATAAAATAAAATAATAACTTGAAAAGTTCAAATGTGTTAAAAAAGGATAACAGTATTTTATATCTGGTTGCTGAATATAGGACTGCGTCTTCTTCCCAACCCGCTATATGGATCGTGACATTTTGTGTTTGTTAGGCGAGTTTTAACATCTGAAGTTGTTTGTTCTTTAAGAAACTGGTTTTGGTGTATCTTCAGGTGATATTCGTAAAACTTGTTTTGGTGGTGTGAGTCTAAGTCGTTCTTCAAAAATAAATTGTTCTTGATTAGAAGTTGAGGTCGATAATGCGCGAATCTTAGTCAGCTTCTGCGAGGTGGGTCCTCAGAGATCTCAGCTCACTGCAACTGCTTACCTGTCTGTCTCCAACCACAAGTGGAACTGCTTTTCACTCGCTGCGACTCTGCTTATATGGACGCCGACCAAAACCGGAGTGGGCTTGTCGGGGTTTGAGGTTCCTTGATAATTTTAAACCCACAATCCACTTCTTTGTTTTCGGTCAGGAAAATTTATTATTTTCCATTTTTGGAAGTTTTTCATCTTTCCACCTTCTTCTGTTCTCATATTGGTATCTCACCATACCCTCAGAGGGTGTCAACGGGTTTCCCCTCTCTCTCACAGTGGCATCTCATACCGATCTCTTCTATGGGTGCCAACAGGCCTCCCCTCCTATTTCACATGATTACCTTCGCCTAACGCTCACGCCAGCATTCAGCTAATGGGCGCCAAGCAGTGTGGGTGTGACTAGACTAGCCTCGGTTTAAAAAAAAAAAAAAAAAATTGATCTCCTTTTTTTTTTCTTTTTCTTTTCTTTCTTTTCTTTCGTAGTGTGGTCCCTTAATCGCAATTCTTATCCTAAATGTCACCTGAAATTCATCACCCGAGACCTGCGCGAAACAAGTGGGTGGTCATCCGATGAGATCGTATTCTGGCGTTAATTATTCCTGATAAAATAATTTTCTTATCATAGCCAGCTCCTGGCACAAAACTGACATGGAGGTGGTCCCACGGACATTTTGGTTTTAGTCAAGCTTGACCTAATTAATTTTTATCGCTTTAGAATTCTGCGGGAGGTCGCTTGTCCAACTTGAATTTTTTTACCATTGCCATGGGCAGATTGGATATATCGTACTCGCCGCCCCGTAACATAAATCAGATTAAATCCGAAACATCCGCGACCTTACTTTTCTCGCTAATGGGAATAAAACCTTTAGCATTTTTCTTTGTTAAAAAGAATAACATCGCTTAGTGTCCTTTTCGTGATGGCTTCTTATCACCTAAATTTAATTCTCGCCTTTCTTTTTTCTTCTTTCTTTCTAGCGACCAAAATAGTGTCACACCGGTATTTCACAAATGAGATTCATTAGAAATTGTAAAAACGAATTTGAATTTTGCAAATGTTCCGAAAAGGCCAAGCTGTTTCTCATGCATTTTTCTCAAACGCTTGGATCCTTCTCACCGTATCTGCCAAAAATACACATTTATGCTAAAACCAAGTTTAATGAATAAAAAAAAATGAATTGGACCATTTTGTATAATTTATCGGTGTTGATTATTCAAGTTCCACAACACATGTTCAGGAATACCTTGTTTAGCTCTTATTTTGTATTGCTTTCTAATTGCCCGTCCCGTTTTCACTGAGTCTGACTAACCACTGCACAATACCAAGGGTTTATTCCCAATTACTATGTGACTAAATGCACGAACCAACGTTTTAATCCGCTACTCTGTTATTTTCCCATGAGAATCTACCATCGATGATTAAAAAAAAATCGATTTGAAATTCCCTGTAGATTAACGACATTGACATACACTGAACGAAGGCCAGAGGTCATAACTGCTGAAACTTTGTGCTAAAAGTAAGAAACACGAGGACAATAGTCAGTATGTAAAGAAAGTAAGTAACTATATTTTCTCTTTTTGATATGTTTTAGTTTCTATAATAGAATGCGTTCATATTCCTGGGGAACTTGCTCCACAATGAAATAATGATATCCTGCAATATTTTTTAAAAGAATTATCAGTAAAATATCGTTGGATATTGTTATATGAGGTTGTTGAAAACACGAGGGAGACTTTTTTTTATGAAAGATAAATGAATAACCTTCAAATACGTACATGACTTCATGTGTATAAAATAAGCCTATACGTTTCTTACTAATGAATTAATGCTACATCTCAGATTGTTTGGACCATGTGAACAAGTTTATATCTTCTTTTAGATGCCGTGTACATGGCAGTTATGGAGCTGAGCTGTTTATACTCATCCGCTACTCTAAGTATCTTTTCCCACTTTAACTTAGCTCATTATCCTTATTCTGTCATCTATCCCTTCAATCTCGATTACGTGATATTTCTCCTGATCTTGCTTTCAATACACCTTGTTACTGATTCATCAGGATTTACTTACCTCGTAATATATCCTACAATATTTTTTTAGTGAAGAATTATTATTTTGTTTTATTACAACTTTCTTGCAGAAAAAAAAATGAACAAATTTAAAGGTGAATTTTTTTTTTTTTATGTTTGATTGTTTAGCGGCATATTAACTCCTTATGGGTGATTTAATGCTGAAATCTAATTTTCTTGGGAGCATTATTAATTTCTTTGATAAATTGCAGCGAATTTTTTTTTTTTAATTTTTTTTATTTTTGTCACAAAAATGTATTGCTGTCAATAATGTTTTCTATGAAAATGTAGTACTGGCATTTTTACTATAATTTTATTTATACATTCATAATGTTTTCGCTCCCGTTTACATATTAACTATTTGCTCATATCTCGGACCCTAACAGTTGCTACCAGCCCGGATCAGGGTGAACCTAGAAACAACAGCAACTGAGGCAGTTCCAAGCTCCACAAAACATCCCGATCAGACACATTGCTGTTGGATGTAATTTATCATCATACCCAGAGCGGGCTTCTTTTTTAAAATCATTACACCAGAAAATAAGAAAAGTTACAAGAATTCAAGTTGTTATCGATTGAAAGAAACAGAGAGGACAATGAAAGAATTATTAGCATAAAAATTATGATTGCAACAACCAATTTCAAAAGTCTGACAACGAGACATAACTACCAGTCTAGTGCTGCACTTCGTAAACTCCATGTTTCGGTGCAGATTTTTCTTTGGCTTTTGACAAATATCTCTAGATATAAGGGGGAAAATGTACCAGGTCACATATGGTAGCAATATAAACGAATGGACAGATGTATAAATTTCCAAGATAGATTATGTCGAGATTAATTGTCTAGCACGATATAGTAAACTGACTTGGGCATCTTGGCGCAGTGTAATGGTTAGCAACCTTGCCTCGATAAAACAGTCACGGCTGAATATTGAGTTCGATCCCCACTGATTACCCCATATGTTCAGCCTTATGCCACATCTAAGTTACGCTTATAAAATCCATACATTAAACTGAGTTTAATAATAACAGACTTGGGACTTGATCCAATATAATCATCCCATTTAATACCAACGATACGCTATTGCATAGTCTTCTGGAGGTTAGTATCAGCCATGCTGATGGAAGAGAAATCGTTCTTTATTAAGATTATCAATAGGTATCAGTTTTGTTTTAGTGTCATTTAAATGAATAGGATACTTCTTCACCCAATTAACAACAGACTGAAGTCATTTTCGAAATATAAATGTCATTGAACCTATCAGATTCACTATTACGACATGAGTAAATAGTCGTGTTATCATCATAGATAGTGAGTCGGGAAATGATAGCATCAAAATGTTCATTGATGAAGATTAGGAACAGACTGAGTCCATGATTAGTGCGCAAAGGTAAACCCACATTAATACAAAGATCTAGTATAGTGGCTATTCAAGGCAAATTTCAATGCGCGGTTTGATAAGAAAGATTTAATAAAAATCAAATAAACGGCTAGAAACTCCATAACCCTTGAACTTGTGAAGAGAACCAACCTAACAAACCCTGTCGAACGTCGTAGATATATTGAGGCCATTACACTAAATTGATTCTAAACTGCATCTTGCTGAAAATCGAAGTATATATAATTTCACCAATAAAAAAAATGTACAGCGCATATAGTTCGAATGAACAACTTTTTATTGCCCTTTATAGTGGGTTCTTTTAAGATTAAATAAATCACGATGAAGAAAATGAACGACTTTTCGGTAAAATGGTTATAATTAAAAGTTAATCGTCGTCAAAGAAGAATATAAAATAGAAATGGAACAATCAATATATTTCTTCTGTTGCATATATCAACTGTAGCGTACATCTTTCACTTTGTATCGCATACAAATACTTCGACTTGACTAACCAAATCGAGCCCAACTGATATCCTTCAAATAACAAGTATTTATAAAGGTTGGCCGAACAGGAAATTATATCCGAATATATGGCATTAATAAAAAAAAAAAATTCTCAAATTTAAAACACATATTCCTTTACGAATATAACTGAGTTTTGCAATCAATTAGATACAATTGCTTTTATCATCATCATGATAGCGTTAATGATTTTATATATAAATTGTAAATATAAATATACTAGCAGGCTTAGCCTGCTCGCTATCGCTTCGCAAATTAAGATATATTCACTAACTGAAATCATTGAAACAAAAATTTTAAATGAATATCTCATTCAAAAATTGGCTAAGGAAAAGTTTTACAAATAGATGCGAGCTTGTTGAATGCCAATAAAATAAAAATTCTCAAAACTTTCCTGCACTATATAAGACGATATTACTAAATATAAGTATTTTATATGAAAATCGATTCAATCATCGAATAAAAGAACAGGAATAAAGGACAGTTAATGACATAAATAAAATCAATATGCAAATTAGTAAAACATGAAGAGTGATATTGTCTAAAAGTAGATAATATATAATACAGATATCGAGCTACGAATGCATTAATTACTATAAAGTGTAACTAGGGACTTTAATCTCAGATATTCGTGGGAGAATTGAGCTCCAATTTCGCATTTATTCATATTGTTTCCATAATATAGGTTTTACTTAATTAGGTATTATGCTTCTCTGCCTTTTCAAATGTTGAATGTATAATTAATTCTAACATCTATTTTCCTATCTTTACAATATATTAATTTTATCTTATAAATTGTCTCCTGTTCTGTCACCGATGAAATAGAAATGATTGTTTGTACATCAAATCGTCTTTAAAGTCAGTAGTATCAGAAGAATTATCTTTGAAATTTTAAAAGTTAAGATTAAACATAAATTCAGTAATTAAAAGCATTAAACATTAATTCAGTACGTAAAAGTTATGATTTCTTCTGTAGTTTATTGATGCCTATCGCATCTACTCCTCCCTAGCTATTGTGATGATGCCCAAAGCAAGAGTCAACCACTGTAGCTAGCTGAAATGGGGCCCGATTTTATAATAAAACGTACACTGCAGTTTTGGATCCAAATGGAAAATAAGAGTTACTCTCCAAGAACCATGAAAACAACGATAATGGCTAGGATAATATATTAATATATATATTTAACTTCGCATAATCAAGCAACCCTGAATCTGAGCTCAACTAAAATCGTTCCCTACGACTAAATTTTCTGGGGCTTTTGAACGAGCTCTGAATCATTGAAATCGAACCAGTGGGAGCGGAGGAGGTGCTTCGCAGACATTCGCACAAACACCCACACACTATACTTTACTCTACTTAAACCATGAAAGCAACGATAATGGCTAGTATAATATATTAGTATATATATATATATATATATATATATATATATATATATTAACCACACATAATCGAGAAACCCTGAATCTGAGCTCAAAGAAAATTGTTCCCTACGCGTAACTTTTCTAGGGCTTTTGAATGAGCCATGAATCATTGAAACCGGACCAAGGGGAGCGGACGAGATGCTTGGACACACAGGCACAAGCGCACATACATTTTATTTTATATATAAGATGAATGCAAACCTCAGTCTTTTTTACCATTAATCTAACTGTATATTATATGCTTGAGAGAAAGAGAGTGAGATAAAGATAATAAAAGCAAAGCAGAAAACATACAATTTAAAGTCTGATTTGCTGATTCTTTATTTCCATTTGTTATTGTAGCTTCAGAGGTTGAGTAAATATATGTCTAATTCGCCATAACCAGTAAACAAAGCAACAGAGGATTTCTTTTGTAGTTTTCTTTTTGTTTTATATTTTTCTTATTTTAGTCTTTTACAGAACATATATTGAACTTTTCGTTGAATAATTAAAATAGCTAATGGAACATCAAAGGCATTATTTATCAGTGAACACACACTGCACATGTATGACGAATCCAAGGCCGAAGAAAATAAACTCAGCGGAAAGTCTCAATAATATTGACTACAAGTACATACATTAATGATACACTATTTTCAAATATTACCGTTGTTTTTTTTCGCAAGGAAAGAAAAGAAAATATTGTGTTGGATGGTAAGTACATACTGTCTTTCATGTGGTGACTTTTAAACACAGGGTTTCGTTTCACATATAAATGACACTTATATATATATATATATATATATATATATATATAATATTCTGAAACGATAGTTTCCTACACGTTGTGGGTATATTGTTAATTAAATTTATTTTTTCTTTACTTAAAAAGTGAAAATGCAAAACAGTAGATTATCTTCATTTGTTATTTTACTCCCAGAAATCGAAAACTACTAACAAATATATATATATATATATATATATATATATATATATATATATATATATAAATATATATATAGCTTATAATATTCTTCTAATTATTTTTGCTATAAGGATATTTTGCTATGATCTGCATGACTGCAAAAGTTTCCGACAAGCAGCAGTTGCTGATGACGAACAAATCGAAAGTCTGTTAAAAGTACTCCAGATGTATACAATGGTTATCGCAGAGAAAATCCACAACTTTCATATAAATGCTATAATGCATTTTTTTAAATGGATACTTGAATTGCTATGATTTAAGGGAATTTGTCATTGAACCTATACTCAAAAAGATTTAATAAAACGTATTTTTGAAAGGAACGGTATCAGCTGATGTAGAATGGGTTGTTTACAATAATGTGAAATGAAAAAACGTTAGAGAAAATCTAACTGAGCCACCTCTTGCCTATTCAATAATCGGTCTGCTGTTGAAGAATCTAGTGTAATTTGATGGTTATTGAGCATTATTAGTTTCTTCCGCAAAATCTGAGTATGATTTTAGACTAGAGCATCTCTCGGCGATACCAATTAAAGGCAGTAATCGATGAAATCCTCCACCAGACTCGTGTAGTCTATCTAGACACCCAACAGATAGTAGTAGTGCTTACATGTGGTGCACTGTTACATCCATTATAGCCAACTAAATTGCCCCTTCGTATTATACTACAAAATTCTTCCAGTTTTCTGGAAGCTTATAAATAAACACATAAACCAATTCATTACCTGGAAAGATACTAAGTTCTATGATAACGGGATCATGAATCCGCATCATGTTGAATATGTGGTTGAATAAATCTCTGCACAAATATATTTGGTTGAATAAACATGCAGACAAATAGCTAAATTCTGTCTTTGACATTCGTTTAAATGTCGTTCCGAAAATATGTTTCCTCTTAATCTTATTCTCAGGAGTCAGTTACATATCAAGCACAGATATTCTTAACCAGTGATTCTCTAACGAGAGGCTATTGTCTGTCAGAAAATGAATTTCAAATTTAAGACAAGCAAATTTCTCCAGTGGCTTAATTTCAGTCATATCCATCTGAATACTGGTTGGGAGGAAAGTGAAGGAGATAAAATAACTTAATATTCTCTATTCTCGAAGGTGCACTATAGATATAAATTAAACGCCATTACCTTAACATGACGGAATGAACGTTGGAATAACACAGAGAATTTAAGATAAATAAAACGGAAATATGTTATATGATTATTATTTACATTATTCGGACTATTGTCCTTATCTTTGTCGCCATATTTATTACAACCTTTCGGCTGTTCTACTCTCCGGCCTTCCTCAAGGACACATGACACAGTGGATAAAGGTGTTAGTTAGATCTAGTGACAGGACCCAAAGAGTGTGAGTTCAATACCCGGTTAAGACAGTGGAGAACATTCAGAGGGAAATTAACAGGAGATAACTGATAACTGACATCCATTAAACATGGCACGTGGAACAAGAACAGTCTACCCCAGTGAGCGAAATAAAGGGTTCAGTTCGACAATCAAACCACCTGAAGAAGGCCGCAGCGTACAACGGCCGAAACGTTGTAATAAACATGGCGACAAAGGTGGGGACAATAGTCCGAATAATGTAAATGTACAGAATACCGCATCTCAGTGATATAGACAGATGTTATATGATATACATAGCTATAATTATCATATCTGTTATATATGTTATATTTTTAACATTTACCTACATCTATAAATGAAAGAGGCCACTTGAAACGTATATAAATTCTTCCTACCAAATGGGAATTAATGTTCCTACGCGGATAACTATGAAGTTAAATAAAAGAAAGGTCTTACATGTAAGTTCCTGAAGAGGGACACTATACAAACATGTAATATATTTTCTCTTCCTTTCTAAAACACAACGGGCCTAGGTCCACGCCAGTGGTAAGCTAAATAGAAAGTAACATTTACCCCTAAATCGATGTCAACTGATTTTAAAGTGATACTTGAGATATGAATAAATTCTTCTTGCCAAAGGGGGATAACTGAATTCAATATTACTATTAAGTTAAAGACATGAATAACAGAAAAGCCTCACTTGTAATGTCCTGCAGATAGACAAGGTACAGCTATGAAAATTTTTTTTTCTATTCCTTTCTAGAAGAAATTGGAAATATGACTACGGCAGTGAACGCTAAATAGCAAACCGAGCATTTTCCCCAAATTGATGTCACCTGAAATTAAAGGGCCACTTGTATCATATACATTTTTCTGTCAAAAGGGGAATTACTGACTACGATATTTGTACGTGTATAAATATGAAAGAGAAAGTACGAGAAATCAAAAATGATGAGAAATAAAAATAAAAAAAGGGATATAATCGAGAAAAAAGGCAACGTCTATTCTAAAATTGTAACCCAAATCGCTAATACAAGATTGTAGCTATTATAATAATACGAAATAAAAATAAACATTTAGAGAAATAAGGAATATATGAATAATGCATGGCTTACTGTAACTGAAGTCTTAAATGCCGTTTTAAGCGAATGCTATATGGAATGTAAAAGGGAAATTGAAAATAAAAACGCAGTATTATTTTTATTTATTTTTTTTTAAGCATTTCACCCCAAGCAAGGCGGGGAGCCACTAGGACGCAAGGGGTTACAGAAAATAGGAAGATCAGATAGGAGTGATAGAAGAAAGGATGAGGGTAGTAGATAGATTAAGGCAACTGGAGATGTCGATTGACATTACACTTGAATAGCTGGAGATTATAACTCTCAGGGAAACAGGAGAAGGGAAGAGAGTTCCACAGGCGAGAGGTGCGAGACTTGAAGCTATTAGAGTAGAAGAGACGGCTACATTTATGAGTTTCGACAGTGAAGGGGTGAGAGCGGGATGCCAGCC
>CAHIKZ030005463.1:57500-67500 GCA_903632075.3 Acanthosepion pharaonis | reverse complement strand
GACCATGAAATCCAACCAGCTTTAAAATTTAGTTTGTTACCGGTGGGAAGAGAAAAATTCTTGCCTTTCACAATGGTATTTGTGCGAAAGTGATTGCATCATAGTCTGCTGCAATTTCAACACCTCATACCGATTCTAATTTCCACGCCAGTAATCGCTGGGCTGAGCTAGGATAAACAACCAATTTCTCTAATTATAACTTGTTTGCGCTTCACTAGAAATAATGTTTTTAATGAAGCAAATCCTCAAACATTAACAGAGTTTATCTGCATGATTTTAAGAATCCCTGTACAAATCGAGTGTTAACAGGGCGCGAATAGACTGGCACACATATATATAAGATTAAACCTGCAGCCAAGAGCTAATGAGACAAAATAATCGTTCAGACTTCTCTAACACGAATCGGACAATCAGGATTGACTTGGGCTGAACTACATAAGCTTCACTAGCAGTAATCAGTCACTGCTTTAATATACAAGATTATGCAAACGGGAGTGATGCAATTTAATAAGTATTTGAGTGTCGGGTCACTGTTATTGGCTGATCTGATTTAACATTTGGTCCACTTGATAAATCGAATAATTTTCCTTAATTCATAAAATCTCCAAATTTAAGGTAAGGTCACGCGTTAACAGTTACTGAGTTAAACATCTTGACATCTTGTTCGACTGCAAGAACGACACAACTGGAACCTTCACGTTTTAATAGACGTTAACATTATACAGAGGTTGGAATCCCAAATAAATATTCGTCTTTGAACGTAAGCAACGTAAACGTTTTCTTTTAATCGTTTTCCTCACTTATTATGAATTATAATTTAGCAAGTCATACTTCTGGTGCTTTATGCGCGTTTTGAATTTATCATACAGAACTTGTATGATTTGATGATAAAATACTTTATTCCAATCAGATTTTTAAAAAAATATGCAACACGTGCACCCATGCACTTTCAATATGCTAAGTGGATTAACCATTCTTGTCCTAATGTTTTGGCCTTGAGAAATATATTTCGGGGGTTTGATAACATTCATACTATCTGTCCAAAATATGTGCTTTATTACTACTACTACAATTAATGCTAATGCTATTACTACTACTAACGTTCACAATATTTAATGGATGCACTAATAGTGGTGTATACTACTGCGAAACAACCTAAAAAGAATAGAATTAAAAATTGTAACAAGATTTTAAGAAAAGAAAATAGATTTGTGCAAGAAATGTTTTTGCATTATGAAGGTTTTAAATACATACGTATGATTTTATCAAGCTTATCTAAATCAATTACTATTTTTCCATTAATTAAAACATAGTTTCTTAATTCTCTTGTATTTTCAATATATATTAATTACAAGTATATAACAGTTCTACCTTCTTAGAATTAATATATATCGTCATAACTATTTTGTGCTTTGCCGAAAGACAAGTATACCTCACAAAGAAAAGGTAACAATATTCTGTCGAAGAAAGCATAACCCGAACAATATTTGTTAATAGAAAGAAACATAAGCTTCATCAATGATTGATTCAAATGTATTTAGCAGATAATTATATTTAAAAGAACAACATATTGTAACATGGTGTGGACTCTGTTTAAAGTTTGATTGCATGAAATTGCAATATAACGATTTGGAGGGACTACTTAGTTAAAACTTACTAAAATTCTCAAGAAAGTAGCTTGAATGGTTGAAAAAATTTAAAAAGAATCGTGTTGAAAATTACATGTATTTCAGAGTGGTTTCAGGTAGACAGGAAACCAGAATAAACTATCCAAACTTTAGTACAATTGAGCAAAACAAGATTCCCCACTATCCACTTCTCACCAATAAGTAGAGATATGATTAATCTATTGTCATAATTTTTTTGGTGTTGATAAAGATATTCCAGGTGTTTGATAACATTCATACTATTTGTACAAAATATGTTTCTTCTTGCACAAGTGGGTGACTCAATTTTTACTAAACAAATAAAGGCATTTTATTCATAACAAAAATCTCAAACCTGGTGTATTATTTACATGATACTTTTCATCGGATACACGTACATCCGCACAGAAAAAAATGATCTAAATTCTTTTAAACCAAGAGGGCAACTTAATTTTGTCTAATTCATAAACTTGGGAAGTATTTATGTTCATGCTGTCCGTCCGAAAACAAATTTATCTTTAGAGAAATAAAGGACAGAAAATTCTAAAAGCAAAGCAAGTGTCACGTGGTTATTACCAGATCTTAAGATTAAGTCAATCGGGTTGGAAAAATTAAATATACCAATATTTAATTTGGGGGCGTCATCTATATAAACGACAGCCCACTAGATATGACGCACAGACGGAGAATTGGGCCCTACAATGAGCCAAAGGACATCCGCTGTCTCACAAGAAACACACCAGTATTTTCGTTGGCCGAAACCAACACATATATAGATGTACGACCGAAAGTTGCTTCCACTATTTTATAAAAATTTGTGCTAGATTCTCAAATCACCATCCAGCACAAAATGGAGAACTTGATTCTGCGGTAAATAATAGACATATTATTCATTAGTTTAGTGTGTCTTTTTATATTCAATAAAATTGTTGTTAGAGTTATCAACAATGATGTGGAATCTGTTGAAGGATTTCTTATTTCAGCTTTGATTTCCACGTTGTACATGGATGTAAAAAGTCAAGAACTACCACGGCTGCAAGTTAAAATCCTAAATTCTGAACTACGGTACAAGGTTCATTATTGGTGACCACAATCTTAACAATATAAAATATGCAGATGAAACAGTCTTAATAGCAGACATAGAAAGGAAACTCCTACAAGAACTCTTACATAAATGTAGTGAAGGAAAACGAGGAGAAAAGACTAAACATCAGTTGCAAGTTAGACATAACGTATGGTTGTCAAAAATACGATCAGTGCAGCATGCATATAACAATTTGGAGACACCGAATTTCAAGCAAGTTCAAAAATTTTAATATTTAGGAAAAGTTTTACAAGAGGACGGCAAGTGCGTCACCGAAATACGAAGGTGCATTGGGATAGCAAAATATGCCTTTCAAAAGCAAAGCAAAGTATGAAAAGCGGGACATTTTATTATAAACAAATAAAACAGTACTGAAATATTTATGGCAGTGAGTGCTGGACAATCAACTCACTGATGAAGAAGAGACTTGAAGCAACAGACATATGATTTTACAGAAGGATACTGAGAATACTATGGAACAACCATATGAGTAACAACGAAGTTTTACAGAAACTGGGAAGGAAAAGGACACATACCTCAGATCAGAAAATGAGAGAAGAATTTTTTAGGTTACATTACAAACAAAGGAAAGAGTATTGAATTGTTACGTGATATATGTCCTTCTATATGAGAGTGAATGCCGGACCGTCTCTTCAATGTTAAAAAGGAGACTTGCAACAAAAGAAATGCGATTCTACCGAAGGATGCTGAGGATACCATGGATCGAATA
Organism: Acanthosepion pharaonis; assembly: GCA_903632075.3. Taxonomy (NCBI): domain Eukaryota; kingdom Metazoa; phylum Mollusca; class Cephalopoda; order Sepiida; family Sepiidae; genus Acanthosepion; species Acanthosepion pharaonis. The sequence continues at coordinate 64,040 of CAHIKZ030005463.1, read as the reverse complement.
TGTGAATATTTAGAGAAAATAGGGAAAAAAAGAAACTTATACTTAAAATCAGTAAGATACAGTTGAAATTTCTAGGGGGCACATTGACGAAAGACGGCTTGGAAAATTTGATGCTAACAGAATGAAGACAAGTGGAAATGAGGATATACTAATTGAGCATAAGTAAATGGATGGCAGAGTAGAGTACAGGAGAAATAACAAAAAGACAAATTTATTGAGAGCGACAAAGGACAGTAAATTGTGGAGAGACATGATCGGCTACATCTTGAGCGAACACGTCATATAAAGAAGAAAAATGAAGAAAGAATAATTAAAAATTTGTCGGTCACAGGACATATTAAATGAGCAGGGGAAAACTGTTCATATCCTCCCTAACGGGCTTGTGTAAATGGATGACACATAAAGGCTTCGGAGAGAAAAGAAGTCAAAACATACTTAGTGCTACATGAGAGAGGAAGTTGTGAAGAGCTATAATCAACTTCATTCATGAATGGAAACGGCACACAGAAGATTGAAGCAGAATTTCATTTTTTCGTATTTGCTAATTCTTTGACTCGTTTTTCTTTTGCTTCTCTGTCATCATCGCAATCCTATTCATTTATTTACTTATATCTTCCTAGCTGAAGGTTTGTTTATTTTATTGAGTAAAAAGATATTTCCAAATAATCTCCGGTAGCTTTCTCAATATTTTTACCGGCCAGAGCCGGGTCGAATTTTGTGCAACCACGATGATATTTGTTTAAATGTTGAAATTTACGCTCCATTGGTTTACGGAGATTTTGAATTTTGTTAGATATTGTGGTAGAAATCTAAGATTAACATATATTCAGTTGCATTTATATATTGTGTTCTGTTAAAATTATTGCTGCTACGTGTGCTTTCGGCATTTAGCACGCACACAAACACCCCCATATCTATCTATCTATCTATCTATCTATATATATATATATATATATATATGTGTGTGTGTGTGTGTGTGTGTGTGTGTGTGTGTGTGAGGGAGATAGATAGATAGATTGATAGAAAGAGAGAGAGAGAAGACTTGTAAAATGGTTAATAATTAGAATTTATGCCCGATTGATATAAATTTATTGTTTTTTGCTGGTTTGCAATCGGCAAAGTTTATCAAGTAGTTATAGGAATATTACGTTGATCGAGGATTCAACCTGATATAAAACGTTTCTTAACGCAATACACAAACCAATGTACAAGTGATTAAATTATGGCTTCGCTAAAACAAAGTAATTTAAACCTACGAGAATTCGACAGTATTGCAAAAGTGAAGCCATGTAATTCAATCACAGTTTAGTTATTCCATAAATCAATTTCAGTTCGCAAGATAACGTACAATTAAAATTGTTATCTCTCTCTCTCTCTCTCTCTCTCTCTCTCTCTCTAGTTGCCTTTCAGGAGGATACCCTCTCTAGTGCTCTTATTTTACTTTCTTTTCTTTTCAGAAATTGTTGCTCCTTGACGATTCCTCTTCGCTCCTTTTTCTGTATGTATGCTCTCCACTTCCAGTACATATTTTCAATATATATACTTACTTACTTACTTTTCCTTTCTTTCTTTCTTTCTTTCTTTCTTTCTTTCTTTCTTTCTTTCTTTCTTTCTTTCTTTCTTTCTTTCTTTCTTTCTTTCTTTCTTTCTTTCTTTCTTCCTTCCTTCCTTCCTATTCTACCTTCCTTCCTTCCTTCCTTCCTTCCTATTCTACCTTCCTATTCTACCTTCCTATTCTTCCTTCCTTCCTTCCTTCCTTCCTTCCTTCCTATTCTACCTTCCTTCCTATTCTACCTTCCTATTCTACCTTCCTTCCTTCCTATTCTACCTTCCTATTCTACCTTCCTTCCTTCCTATTCTACCTTCCTATTCTACCTTCCATGTCCTTCCGTACGTTGGCGATTATTGTTCTCCACAGTTTCCTCTTATATATAGCTCTTAGGAAGGTTTACACAAGCTCGATAGGTTATGTCTTGCTTTCCTCTCTCCCTCTTGACTTCAGTATACCCTATGAGTGTCATATTTTCCAAGCACACTTTTATCATTATGTACCGGAAACATTTAAACTGTATATTTCTAAATCAAACTGTACTCTTTTTGTTTATAGAGTCCTTAAATCTTCATTGTTGTTCACATCGTTCCCTCCATGGTTATTCTCTGTATCCTTCTTTAAAACACAATTTCTCTTACTTCAAGTGTCTTCTTCAACTTGAGGAGATTTCCAGCATTGACTGCAATAGGGAATGGCCGATATTCCATAACAGTTCATCATTCTCTTCTTTGTTTCTTAAGATATTACCGTATTTGGCGGCATATAAGAAGCACGGATGTATAAGACGTACCCCAATTTCAATGCGGAAAATCAAAAAAAAAAAAAATAGTAAATTTATTATTAAATTGTACAGCCTAGCCTATATTTATGAGGTATTATTTTGGTTAAAAAAGCGATGATTACAGTTAAACGAAAAATAATAGGAAAAAAAGAACACGAGCCGATAAAATCTTTATTATATATTGTAATAATTACTTGATTTTTATTTTGTTTTCTTCCTTTAGGAAGAAAGCAAAATAAAAATGAACTAATTATTACAATTTGCAAAAAAAGTACAGTTGTCATTACAATTTTATTCATCTTCAAATCCATAAAATTCGTCGTCTTCGTTATCAAAACTCTCATACTCATTTTAATACTACAATCATCGTCGTTAAATAATGCGTCATCCTCCGTTCCATTGACAGCTTTTCTAATGACACACTTTTTAAACGATTTCATAACAATTTCTGGTCCAATATTATCCCAAACTTGCTTCACCAATTAGCAGACTTGTGCGATGTTGGGTCTTTTTATTCTTCCTGGAAGTGTAAGGTCATGATCAGGTATTGCCATCCACCTGTTCCAAGCTAAGAGGAGTTTCCAGATAGCTAATTTCGGACGACTATCGCGAATTTTAAAACTTCATATGGCATATAAAACGCAGGGGAATTTAAAAGATATTATTAGTAAAAAGAAATACACCATATTTGCCGTCAAATATGGTACTTAATTTTTGGAAATAATATTTCGTTATTTCAATGCGTTTTCTGATTTCGTTGTCGAACTTTCTGCATGTCTTGTGTTTTATAATTTTGTGTCCAAAAATAATAAATCCTGTTAGGACATCTAATTCTCTCAGGACTGACTCGCTGTAAAGTTTGAATATATCTTATGAGTAGTCATCCTTGTCTTACTTCGATTTCTGTAACCAACCCAAAAAATAAATATATATTTCTGATTTAATATGCTGTGCTTATTCTTCTGAAATCTTCCCCATTTGTCACATGCACTGATCATGATATACTCTTTCAGTCAATTGTGTGCCATGCGTGATACAAGCTTAGGCGATCATTTACCTTTCGATACATGACTGACGAGTCAGAATTTTTTTCCTGCAGTAGGTTGCCGTTTCTTTCTGCGTTAGACAAGTTTCCATCCAAGGCTATAGAACTCGGTCTGTTATAGCTAAGTGGGGGAGAAGAAGACGGATATTGGCAACTAAATGAAAGTAATGCATTCGACTGGAATTCGTAATTGGCTCTGCCATTCCTCAATCCGAGCCGTAATAATCTCGATGTTCGACTCAAACCTGATTAGAAATTATTTTCTAAACGTTAAAATAACAAATTTAATAGTTTTACCCGTGAAAATGTCACGTTTTTCCTATTAGAATTTTCTAATGACTATTAATTCTTCAGTTAAGAAATGCATAAACATTTTTTTAAGCGTTTCACCCCAAGCAAGGCGGGAAGCTACTAGGACGCAAGGGGTTACAGAAAATTTGGAGCAGGATCAGACAGGAGTGATAAAAGAAAGGGCGAGGAGAAGGGTAGTGGATAGATCAAGGCAACTGGAAATGTCGATTGACATTACATTTGAATAGCTAGAGATTATAGCTCTCAGGGAAACTGGAATAGGGAAGGGAGTTCCACAGGTGAGAGGTTCGAGACATGAACCTATTGGAGTAGAAGAGACGGCTCCATTTAGGAGTTTCGATAGTGAAGGGGTGAGAGCGGGATGCCAGCCTCGTAGGGCGCTTGAACTCATGAAGACTAGGAACCAGCGAATGCAGCTCCTCGGAGCAATTGCCATGAAAGTATTTGTAAAACAGACAGAGAGAGACGGCGGCGCGTCTGTGAGAAAGTGACTGTAGACGAGATGCCAGAGAGGTCCAATTATATTGCATATCCGCCACTGGAGCCTATCAATAACACCGAGGCAAACAGAAGGGGCTCCAGACCATATATGGCAGCCATACTCCATGCAAGGGCGAATTGTTGATTTGTAGATCTGGAGGATCGATTCGGGAGAAAATTTCCTGGCGCGGCAGCACAGGAGCCAACTTTCCTTGCGGTGGACGAAGCAATTGACTCAATGAATTTGTTCCATCTCAGGTCAGCCGTCAACGTGAGACCGAGCAGCCGCAGAGATTTGCTCTCGAGAAGTTGAGCGTCAGACATTCTAATGGAGGGCAGGGAAGGATCTCTGTGGTGATTAATAGAGAGCAGTTTTGTTTTTGAAGCATTAAAGTTGACACAACCAATTCCTGCCCCATTTCACAGCCGATTGGAGGTTCTTTTCGAGATGCACGGCCAGGTTAGTTTTGTCAGTGACAATAGATTTGTTTTTGAGGCAGGAATAAATTGTGGTGTCATCCGCATAGATGCCAACTTGGGAATTTATGGCGTCAGGAAGGTCATTTATGTAGATAAGGAATAGAGTGGGGCCTAGGATGGAGCCTTGGGGAACACCTGCGTTCGTGGGATAGGAACTGGAGGAGAATCCGTTGAGAACGACCTTCAATTCACGGCTTGACAGAAATGATTGTATTAGGTCAAACAATCGACCCGTAATGCCATAACCCTAGAGCTTGCGAAGAAGGCCAGCATGCCAAACCCTATCAAATGCTCATGGAGAGTTCTACGAGAAAATTATCCCTAGAAATTCCCTATCAAACCATTAAATATTAAAGTTTAAAAGCGTAAAGTAGCCTCTTTGATATGTGCTATGTAATCTGCGACCAAAGCGGATCAGTCCATTTTTTTACGAGATTAAGAGATGTTAAATACTTTTATCTTTCTTTCTTTTTTTGGCAGAAGACAAATGGCGTCGCTGATATGTCTTTGTATTTCCACGCGATCAAAACGGAATAGTCCATTCTTTATTATTTATTGGCAGAGTTTAACGGTCGGGCGCATTATTGAATGGTGGGGGATAAACACAATTATTTTATGATGATTATATCTTATGAAAGTCTTATAGTAAATTTGTTAAAGTATCATTAAAATAAAAGATCTTATTTTTATAGCAATCAATGAAGACAAAAACATTATATTGCCCGAAAGTTTGAATACAGAAAAAAGATAATTTTCTAAGCATAGAAATTCATAGATATTCTGTGTATTCAGAAAATCGAAACGACTTTTAAATTAATCCCCTCGTAACGCTTATTTATTCCTCGGATCCAAAGTTACTCGCAGAAATTTTATTTGAGCTGGCATACTTATTTATATGTTTAAAAATTTTCACTGGCGTCTATTCGAAAGAGCAACAATATTCCATACAAACTTGTAGTATTTAGTACATTGCTCTTTTTTGCTTGGATCAAAATTGGTAAAAACAAAAACTGACTCATTTGAATGTTGTTTTTTTCTCTCGAATATTCTCTTGACAGGGCTTTTAAGATTCCGTAATGAGATCTTATTTTATTTCCTGTTGCAATGAACGTGTCAAAATTAGAAATGTGAAAATCTTGTTGTTTTTTTCTATTTCGCAGAAATTTAGGCGGCTAATTTTAAATAACAAGAAGTTTTCATCAGAAGATGGCATACACTTGAAGTAGGATTTAATAAAAATAGGCGCAGATTCTGGTCAACTTCATATTTTTGTTCCTCGCGTCGTATGTGTAAATTTCTTCTTCTTCTTATAATAATAATAATAATAATAATAATAATAATAATAATAATTTCTCTTAAATAAACGGACTACTCCAATATTATTACTATAGTATGGTACTATCATTACTGTACTATCAGTACCGTATAAATATCAATAATAAAATTATGCTACGGTATTAAAAAAACATCTGACGATTACATTGTGCATGATGAGTTCCGCTAATGGTGAAGACAAATTTTATTTTATTATTAATATAAATTTTATCTTTCTTATTATGCATCGACCAATATTTTATCATATATATATATATATATATATATATATATATATATATATATATATGTGTGTGTGTGTGTGTGTGTGTGTGTGTGTGTGTATGGCAAACTGGAAATTTTCTAGTGAAGCTTCCTGTGATGAAACGTGTAACAAGAAATTTTCCAGCTGTGAATTTTTTCTAAATACTCTTTGTTGACATAGATAATTAATAGTTAAATATCGTTGTATCGTTATATCATATATATATATATATATATATATATATATATATATATATATATATATCTGTGTGTATATGTATAAATATATGTTTCCTATCACACAAACACGCG
>CAHIKZ030005463.1:45000-52500 GCA_903632075.3 Acanthosepion pharaonis | reverse complement strand
AGAAGGATGTAATCATGACTCTACCTCTAGTTTAATGTATAGAAAGAATGGAAGATGAAGGCAAACATATTATTTCCTATCATTAAGCTATAGATCGAAAATGTTACCTTCGTTACACAGGTATATATTTTCTTAGCATTCCTAGGTGGTTCGAGAACATTTGAAATGATTTAAAGCAAGAATAATTATGAGAATATAGTCAACTAGAGACAATCGATTGCCATTCGAAATTTTGTCATAGTGAATGTAGAAATGAAAAAAAAAATAATAATGAAAATTTGTCTAAACATGTTTTGAAACTGGATGAATGACTAAAATTTAAACCAAAGTGATTCACACTTTCTATCACTATCATAACATTTACATTTATATTAATTTATAATTAATCTAATTAATTTAAAATATCATTTGGAATATCTATCTTTCTATATTAACTATAAACTGTCGTCTGTCTATAATTATAGTACCCAGATATAAATTCTCACTTTCAATGTGTACACACACACACATGCTTATATATACTCTCCCACTAGAAAATGATACCGTAAACAGCTTGAAAAATCCTGGGAATTTTAAAATTAAAATAGGTAAATGGTCATTTACTAAGGTTATCTTAATTCCAATTGTAAAGAAAATTTTGCTCTGTTTAATGAAAATAAACACTGAGCGATCCTAGTGAGTCAATTTTGACATATTTCAAATTCTACATTGTGTTAATAGGACTCGCCTTGATTATACCAACGGAATACTAATTGAATATATATATATATATATATATATATATATATATGTGTGTGTGTGTGTGTGTGTGTGTGTGTGTGTGTGTGTGTGTGTGTGTGTGTGTATCTGCATGTGTGTGTATGTTTGTATTTAGGCAGCAATCCTTCTTTCTTGCACATTTAATTGGAAACGACAGACAAGGAGTTTTTATTTAGTTTTTTATACAATTTCTCATGCGATCTAATAAGTTTTTCTTCTCGGATGGTAAATCACATAAAAACTGTCCGAATTGTCTTTTATCCGAGCGCTTTCGGCTATACATTTAGCCATTTTGAAGAATTATATTTTAACTGTTAAAATAAGAAATAGTTTGTTGTATGTATGTTTTATAAAATGTTTTCATTTTTCAAAACATAGTCAATATATTATGTCCAAGTTCAAAGTTAATCTTATTAAGTGCTGGTTTGTTTGTTTTTATTGATAAGGCTTCCATTTTTTTAGCTTTTTTTGCATCTAGATGAATCTATTATATTAGTGTTATCAGCCAGGATGTTACGAATAGTGTCCGGTAGGTCTCCATGAATATTTAAATGAGATCTAACTGAGCAATCATCAGAAAGGTGTAGAGTGAGTCTGCGTGTCAAACATGTTGCAGTGTAGCCTATATAATTATTTACGAATTTTGATTCATCAGAATTACAATTGCTTAATTATTATTATTTACTAATTTGGTTCTCGGAGGTGAATTATTGTTTTTAACTATAAGGTTAGAGGTTTTAATTTTTTTGTAATAAATAATTAATCTAACTTTTTTGCTATTGTCAACTGGTACTATGCATTTTTTTAATGCTCTTAATTCTGCATACATCCTGTTTATAATTTTCGTTCATCTGATTTTTATAAAAATATTAATGTTATTAATTATGTTTCTATTCTCGCCGCTGCTATTAGTTACGTTACACAGTAAACGCCTAAGGTGGAAATCCAACAATTGATTAGGAAATCCATTATTAATCAGTTTTTCCTTTACATTGTCTAATTCTTTAAAGAAAAGCGTCTGAGAGGATGTGTTCTCGTGCGCTCTCGTGAGGAAAATGTTTAATAACACCTATTTTATATCTAAGAGGGCATTCACTAGAGAAATTAAGATGGCAATAGTTTTTACTAGTTGTTTTTTTTTTTTTATAAACAGAAGTTTGAAAAATATTAGACGAGAACAACTAAGAAAGGAAATATATATATTTTTCCCTAAGTTCATGAGTTTAAATTTAGGACGGAATTTTGTTGAAATGTAGCTTTCAGATTTTCTATTTCTTTCTTGTTTTCAGCTAAAATAAATATATAGTCTACATAACAAACATATATCTCAGGTTTAAAAACTTTAGTACAAATTTGGTTTTCAACATAGGACATATAATAATTGGATAAGCACGACCCGAGAGGGGTTCCCATACTTACTCCATCGGTTTTTGTGTAAATTGTACCATTCTGGCTGTAAAAAAGAAACTCTAGTGGTGCCAGCGAGCAATAGTTTTCTTGAAATATTGGGTTGGAATGATGGAGGTGGAATTAAATTATTTTTATACACCAAATTAATGATAATATCAATAGTTTCGGAGACGGGAATATTAGTGTTATACTGGAACACACCTATTCTATTGTTAATAGATTCTCCCACCTATAATAAGTAGGAGTAGTAGCAGTCGCCAGAGAGCTCAGAGAGTTGGTGAGTCAGTCGATGTCGGACATTAAAGTATCAGCCACCACAACTAGATTGCTGCGTCATTAACTATTATAACAAGTTCCTAACGTTTTGCACGTCGGACCTCTTTAGGACCGACTTAGTGAAATACAAGCCTCCACAGTGAAACTACTCTATAACAATTACTAAATATATTCTCTACGTCAAGTGACGCAAGAATACCGTGGTTTGTTTTTAATTTTGTGCTTTTAAGTATTTGGAGGAATTCATGGGTAGATTTAATGCTATATAGTTAGGAGGGAGATATGGGTTAATAATATCATTGAGAAATTTTGATAGTTGATCTATGCATGTTGGAATCTGATAAATAATAGGTCGTAATGGGTATCCCGGTTTGTGTATTTTAACATTACTGTATAAGTAGCCAGGTTGGTAATCTCCAATAATTTTGTTTATTTTTAAGGAACCTGCAACAGCATTGTTGGATGTTATAATTTTATTAACATATTTCTTTAGAGATTCAGTGGTGTTCTTATTCAATTTAGTAAATTTAGAACGATCGTCAATGAGATGCTGAAGTTTTTTGTGATAATCCAATTTATCCAAAATTACGTAAATATTGGATTTATCAGGGTCGTTTTTTTTTAATTCTGTAGCAGCAATTTTGAGTTTTGTTGGAATGTTCTTGTTTCTATTATGTTGAATATAATCTTTTAGACCTTCTACATTGAGAAGATCTTTGAGGTTTGGATGGAGTATTATCAATTTATCCTTTTCAAATTGAAATAAAGGTTGATGTAATATTTCAATTTTGATCTTCTTTTGTGAGAGGTGGAATTTAGATTACAGATGGCAATTTGGTCCTAGATTTAGAAATTGTTTTTGATCATCCATTAATATATGAGTTGATAGGTTTATGTATTTATCATGGTTGTTGGGAAGTAGAATATTTCCTTGGCATAAGTTTCACAGCTTTTTTGTAATTATTTTTCGATGGTCAAGTTCATCATTATTATTAATTATGTTGATGTGGTATTGGGCCTCATTATATTCAGTTTCGATTAAAGTGTTATTTGTACTGCAATATGTTTTTGGATTTCATTATTTATATGTTGGGTTTCGTTTTTAGATTTCAATATTTGTCGTAAAATAAGATTTTTTCTGAAAGTTATAGTGTCGCATTCTTTTTTGGCTGCCATGTCATACAAATTCAAATTTGTGTATCTAGGCAACAAAACTTCTTTCATGCATATTTAATTGAAAACGACAGATAAGGTGCTATTTAGTTTTTTTGTATACAATTTCTCATGCGATCTAATAATTTTCTTTTTTCTTTTCAGATGATAAATTATATAAGAACTGCCCGAATATTCTTTTTATCCGAGCGCTTTCGGCTATACATTTAGCCATTTTCAAGGATTATATTTTAACTGTTAAAATAAGAAATAGTTTGCTGTATGTATGTTTTATAAAACGTTTTCATTTTTCAAAACACAGTCAAGATATTATGTCCATGTTCAAAGTTAATATTATTAAGTCTTGGTTTGTTTGTTTTTATTAATAAGGCTTCCGTTATTTTTAGCCTTTTATGCATCTAGATGATACAGATCGATAGATAGGTAGATAGATAGATAGATAGATACACAAACACATAAGAAAAATATGTATTGCCTCAAAGAAAGTGCCAACTATGTTGTTTCAAGAAGATGTTATGGTCCGGTTCCTTGTACCACGGTGATAGTCCAAGGTAGAACCAATAAAGAAGAACTCGAAGGCGGATATGGAATAACACAGATATATTACAAACAGGAATATATACAGAGAGGTAGAAAAGTGTTAGTACGAACAAACAGGTTTAGTAGTAATTGTCTGAACGCGACTCTGTTTCGAACTGCCTCTGACTCGAATGACTGACTCGCTCGCTCTGACTGACTGACAGACTCCTGACGGACTTCACTCCAGACTTCAGACTGTACTCTAGACCAGACGGAACTTAGACTTCAGATGGAACGCTCAGACTTCAGACGGAACAGTATTTAGTCACCACCCCCACGAAGGCATCATGTGGCACAAGGCCGGTTTAACGTGGGTTCTGCCAAAAATATGCCCTTTGAACCCGTATAAACGGGTTCAGGGTCGGTTTACCTCCACGAAAGAGACTACGCCCTCAAGGGCATCATATGGCACAAGGCCGGTTTAACTTGGAATCTCCGAGCCCGTGGGCTCGGCCCAAAATATGCTCTTTGAACTCGTATAAACGGGTTCAGGGTCGGTTTACCTCCCCGAAAGAGACTTCGCCCTTCGGCGTAGCCTCGTTCGGGTCCTCCCCGCCCGAAGGCAGAAAGTTCAGCCGATCAGCCGGTCAGCCGGTCGCCCGACTTCGGACTGAACTCTCTGCTTCCTCTTGAGGCGCAGTATTTATTACGTATGGAATAGTCCATTATGTTATTATGGTTAAGGTCCCATAACAATAATAATAAATAAATAAATAAATTGACGTAACTTTGCCAACATTTTTGAACAGTTAAGAGAAGATCGCGATTTAAGAAAAGATAATGAAAAGAAAACATTGTGTTTGATAAATCCAAACAATATTTCCACAGAATATCTGTCTTCAAATTATATTTAATTTTCTTTCAAGTATAAAAGAATATAAATCTACAAAAAATTCTTATAAGTCTTTGTGCAGAGTTGCTTTTCTTGTAATAAAAAAAATGGCTGGACTGATAATGAACGCGTCAAAACGAATGAAACGCCGACAGCATGATGGCGTGCAACTGAAACGTGCTTAATATGATGGTGATCTTGTTCATCTAGAAAATTTCCGTTAATTGATTAGTTAGTAAGTGTAATTAATCAAAAAGTTTAGTATAAATATAACAGAATTTCATATTAATCTGTTCATTCCCACTAGGCACTGAGTAACTCTACTCACGCGTTTTAAGGGTCGAAAGCCGGTAGATTCTGAATGTTTTTTTTTTCAGAATGTGCATCCTAGGTTGCTTGGCAGAATTACAATTGTTTTAAAAAATGTTCTGTAAGCTCCATTGATGTTACATTGTTGGGTCTGATATCCTGTGTTCATTGAATCTTTTATTCAATTTTCCCTTTTTGCATCGCACATAAATCAAGTCATGTTTGGTACATTGGGCGGCATATATTAAATGGGAATCAGTACAATTACCACCCTCTGTAGAAAACGTTTCTCTTTGAATTTGTGATAGAATTAACTTGATTGATGTTGTTGAACAACGGAGAAGTTTTTCCTTTTCTATGAATGCATTTTTTTGGTGGGGACAACGGTCTGAAACTGCAATGATGCTTTAATTGTGGGCACTTACAAAACGCTTAAAACGCAATGTTCGACAGCGTTAAACAATACTTCAACAGAACATCAGTTTCTTTCAAATTATATATTTTCATAAAAATCCCAAACTGGCATCGAAATTTTGCTGGAATTTCGAAAATACTACAGGGCAGTTATGAACACATTACGCAGAAATATTCGCGTTTTAAAGAGATTTTTCTCAACCTGTTTATAGCTTCTTTCAAAAGAAATAATAACATCAGAAACATTTTAATAAATGTAAGCGTCCACACTCAAAGGAACATTGGAGTTTCGGATTGGTGTACTCCAAAAAAAAAAATCATATAAGAGGAAAACTGTGTTCGTTGTACAGCAACATGAATAGAGTTAATTCTATCACAAATTCAACGAGAAAAATCACGATTTCTACAAAGGGTGGTAATTGAACTGATTCCTATTTAATATATGCCGACCAAAAATGTGCTTCAGCCCCATCATGCATGAAAAAACATGCGACTTCGTATTAGCAGGGGTACCTCTGTCAGGTTTGGAAACGTGTTCTAAATAGAGTCCCTGTACACAGCTCCTGTAAGGCGTGCTGGGAGAACATATAGAACTACCAAACAGTCACCTACAATTCCAGCCCACACATTAATCTTAAACTGATGCTGATATCTAGCCTGTATTTTACCATGGTTATTCCGATCCGTCCACAAAAGTTGGTTGTGTAATTTTGTTATTCTATCTCGTCCAAATTTTGCCTCATCCGTAAACAAAACTGAAGAGACAAACAACGGATCGGTATTTTGTGCAATAAACCATCGGCAAAAGTTCTCCGGTGTTGAGCAATCAGAGGACGAAAGACCCTGTTCACTTTGAAAATGATACGGATACAGGTACTTCAAGCATAAAGAAGGATTTATTCTCTTTTTTTAACTACAAAATTAAGGAAATAAATATAAATGTCATAATTTATATTAAAAAATAATCTGGATTAACTTATCTAATTAGATATTTATTTTTAAGGATATATGTAAACGTCATTTCATTTCTCTTATTTAATAAGCTCGACTTATTCAAGTGTTTTAAGATAATTAATTTCTTAACAAGGCATAAATCAAATCTATCGCCTTTACGATTGTAAAGTTTGCTTTTTGCTTCAATATCCTATTTAATAAATCGTGTGTTACCATTTTTTAAAAGCCCGAAATATCTAGAGGGAGCAGTGATATGGTGCGAAGGATAAATTGTCGTCTAAATTACGCAAAAAAAAAAACAAAATATAACACTGATGGCTCATTTTAACATATATATTAAACAATATTACACAAAAATATCTTGTTTATCTTCTCGGTCACCTGCGCCCCACATAATAATCAAGGGGTCGCAGTTTGAGGAGTTGGGTGGGGGCACATGTAAGTGGTGATGCAGTCGCAGAAATTGTCTAACAGCCATGACTGGGTTCTGCTGCCTGCGTGGCATGGTGTAGAGTCCTGTTACCCGACACAGTGTTTTCCAGAAGCCACCCTCGTGATCCATGGAAGCACTACCTTGTCAAGGCACTTGATGTAAGTCTCTGTGTTGAGTCTGGAGCAAATTCGGGGGTTTTCTCATCAGAACTATCAGAGCCAGTTTTCCGAGCTGTTGTACCTTCGTAATCACCATTAGACTCATTTAACTCTTTCCGATTCCTCTGCACTGACTGACTCCCGAACACTCTGAAATATTCTTATAGGAGCTCCCCACGCGAATATCATGCAGTTCAGCATGC
>CAHIKZ030005463.1:30000-40000 GCA_903632075.3 Acanthosepion pharaonis | reverse complement strand
AAATTGGCTCGACTACATACTAAAACACGTATTAAAAAAAATTTAAGAGATTAAAAATTTCATTGTCTATTCTCCTATGCGAGCAGATATAATTAAATCAACGTCAACATCACTTTAATCCGATGAAGCCCCAAAATGTCGAAATCTATCAAAGGAAAAAATTTGAACGCTGGCATTAATTTTCTTAAATTAAAATACTGTTTTACGTATTTGTACTTCGCTGTGTATTTGCGGCTCAATGTTTTTATGTGTTATATGTTTGGATTCATGTCTAAATAGATTTAACACAATATATGTGTACACGTGTCTGTTTATGCATCAATATAAGCATATTTTGCCTGATTCTTTCGTGTCTTTTGAACATTATTTTTGTCGTGTAACAGCATAGTTTGAATGGAAATTATTGAGAAAAAAAATACTTAAGTAAATAGCTTCGAACTGAATTTATACAAACTCTCAGGTAAAATAACAATGAAAAATAATCCTAATTAGAGGAAAATCAATTCGTCTAATCGTGTATATTTTTAACTCTTTCATTCGGTCCCTGAGCAACTATATAGAACAAAGAATAGTGCTATTCTCAGGTAATTAATTTCATCTCAGTCTGTGAGTACAGACTTCGATTTCTTCGGTGGTCTTTCTCCTTCTTATCTGTCTCAAATTATTAATTACCTTTTTTTTGGTATTATTACTGAATTTTTCGAGTGTCAGTTTGTATCTTTCGTATTAAAAATATGCTTTTTTACTTGCCTTAAGAAATATTGATTGGTGCGTCAAACTATCTATAACGCAATCAGTTATTCCGAGAAAAGATGCACGATTTTGAGACATGCGATTATTTCCAAATACAAAAAAATAATAAGCAATCATAAAGTTGATTTCGAAATCAGTACACGCTAGACAAGAATATTTAATAAAGATAATTAAATTTCCCCTTCAAATAAATTATTGCACAGATGCAAATGTATTCACATCTCTCTCTCTCTCTCTCTATCTATATATATATATATATATATATATATATATATATATATATACATATAATCCCTTTCGAGGGTTGAGCACTTTTGGAAGAAAGGGAATTCGTCGGCAACTGCTGCTGATTAATGCTAACCTCTTCACTATGAATTGAGCCCACTGGCAGCCTGTAATGCCTATATCCTGTATATAATGTGTTAAAAATTACTTTTTTTTTTTCTAATATATATATATATATATATATATATATATATCGGAATCACCCCAAGCAATGCCACTAAATCGCAAGAGGTTAAAGGGTGTGAAAGAATTAGGAATAGAAACATTAATGATCAGCAGAAAGAGAAGGGATTAATCAGGTGGACAGCAGACAGTGATTGACATTGCATTTAAAGATTTGCAGATTAAAGTGGTTTGGAAAGGATTAAGTCGGAAGTGAGATCCACATGCGGGAAATAGATGAAAAGAAAATGTAAGCATGGAATTTACGGCTGCATCTAGCCAGCTCAACTCTAAACTGATCTCGACGAGATTTTAGAACTGCGCATAAATTCAAAGGACTGGGTACCATAGGAACGAGCTCATCTGAACAATTACCATGAAAGTATTGATAGAAAAGGTAACCTGTTGCGTCGGAAAGTGACTGGAACTGGGACGCCAGATCAGGACGAATTATATTACCGATTATTTTAAATAACTATTGTTTTAACATTATATTGTCATAAGCTATATATATATATATATATATATATATATATATATATATATATATATATATATATATATATATGTATATATGTATGTATTATAATTATTTTAAAAAAATATAATTCCTTCCCTACATAAGAGTTCTTCATTTCAAAACCGAGAGCCGAAATTCTCAATATAATTATTAAAATTAATTTGAGTTAAAGTATCAAGCCCCGTTTCATCCTCAAGCGACAATTTAGGAATCCTAGCGTACGTGACAATTTTGGGAATTAAATTATGCCCGGGAATAAGACTGCGTTAACAAATTTTGGTTTATTTTAAAATTGTTTAAAGCATTGATTAAACTATTACATCACTAATGACCATCTCAAATCCGGTACTAATTCTACAAGTTAAAATTAAAAATTGGCATTAACAATTTTTCCTAAAAAATCTGGCATAAGTGATAGGTTTTTAAAAACATCCTTCATTAATTAATAAAATCTATATTAAATATATATTTTTTAATCCGTTATTAATTAGTTTTATCAAAATCCTGTAATAATTAGAAGATTAAAAAATATTGGTACCAGTTATAGAACCACCTAAAAATTTGTTTTAATTTTCCCAATCTGTTATTAATTGTAGGTCTAGTTAAATCCAGTATTACTTATTGATTCAGAATTATATCTGGTGATTAATTAATAAGTAAAATATTTGTACGTATAGACACATCTACTAAAATCTATTCCCCTATTCTTGATATATTGAACTAATTTAGTAAAGTAATCAAATCGATGGTCTTAAATTTCTATAATACTTTCTGTGCTGTCCCCTTTGAGATTGTTCCAATCGCAGTTATTCTGTGAAGTATATCTCAAATCTTTCTTTCCGAAAGCTTTTAGTTATATGGTATTTTCTTTGCTTGTTTTCACTTTCTTTGCGTTATACTAACGGGTCTAATGGAATCGAATCATCTATATATGTTTTTCATTATTTCATCTTCATCAAGCAACATTACCACAAAACGGAAAGGGTTAATCAGAATCCATTGGAGATGAGAAATACTATATAAGAATAGGTTTCTTGAAAACAGAAGATGGTGATTGACGTTGCATTTAATATATAAATTTTAAATATTTGAATATTGTGGATGGGAGAGAAACAAGAAATCAGAAGAGGTTTCCACAGGTGGAAAAGGTGCAAAAGTTACTATTTGAATACGAACATCTAGCTATTTCAATACCAAAACAATAAGACTTAGTATCTAGTGTTACAATTAGAGTGATGCGGCCGAGGTACAAAGGAGGAAATGTTATAGATTAGAAATTGTTTATTATTTTGTTCTTTTTACTATTTATACTATTTTCATCGTTACAGTGAATTATCTGAAACCGAGATATCCAAGGAATAATTGGCAGGTGGAATAAAAACAATATACCCCCATGGACAAAAAAAAAGTGTTCAGTTCAAAATTCTAACGTGTATCACCTGGAGAGGGACGGAGAATAAAACAGCCGAAACTTCATGAAAATGGCAATAAATATGAGGACAACAGTCTGAACCATGTAAATAATACATTAATAATAGTTACAATACCTCATCTCAGAAATATAGACAGATCTTTTTTCTATCAGAATTTAACCCTTCTGCCTGAGCTCTTGAGTCAAAATTCGGGAATAATTGGTATGTAATGTTTCACGATGGTTACAAGTATTTACCCATAGTTCAAACAGTTGCTTGGCATGACGTCATGTTTCTCTACCACTGGTAAGGCGGTGGTCAGATCTCAAAGGTGTAAGGCGGTGGCCAGGTCTCAAAGGTGTAAGGCAGGTGTATACTGATTTCAGATTGTGGCTTTCTTCGTGGACGATCGATTAAACATGACAGATTAAACTGAGTCTTTCGCAACATACTGATTTCAGATGACCGTTGGTAAATGTGGATCGTGTGAGAGTAGTTTTCCTGAATTATACAGCATTGCCTTGTTCTGAACACTACCCATTGTAACAACAATTCATTCAGTTTCGCATCTTGTGTTTCGGTAGAGCATATCGTGCCAGTGCTTAGAGACACGATAATAACTGTCATATTTCATAGCCCTATAAATCCTGAGCTAATATCCTGCTATTCTTTTTTAAATTTTATTCGTTAGTCATCAGCAATGACACGACATGGGAGATTGTATTTCTTCCTTCATAAATAACAAATCGTCTGCGTTCGTTTGAATATGATGAATGACGTGCATATCATAATAGGAAAATCTTCTACCTTACTTTTATGAAAGATTTCATTCCAGCTCATAGTCAAGAGATTTTAAAAATTGTAATTTTTTACTTGTCATGTTTTTTTTTTCATATATTACAACTAGCTTGCTTCATTCTGGTCTGACATATTTTACACGTCCCTATTTTCCACAAATAATGTATTTTTTTGGTTTGTAACTTAAAATCATTTTACTTACACATTTTCCCTGGATGAAATAAAATTATTCCGTTTATCATTTTACGCATCCTCTGTGTTACAAAATCTATGTATTTCGCTGTCGAAATTTATATAATTATAATAGTATAATAGTAATAATAATTATAGTATAGTACAGTGGCGTAGCTAGAGTAAACGTCACCCGGGGCGGTCCGCTCAAATGTCACCCCAATGACCCCGATTCACCCTATGCTGTAGCTAAGTTTTCCTACATGCTCTACCTCTACTTTACTCTACTGACCGGTACGTTACTGTTTACATGTATGATCCAAGACAAAATCCAATACCACAAAATAATCAGTTCAAATCAAAATATTTTTAAAATGCCAACGGTTAACTTTCAAAAAACTAAATACAAAACACGGCAATACACAAAAGAATGACATTCGATACTATGGTTTTAGAATGAATGTTTTCTTGTTTTCATTGTGGCAAACTGGTCAATGACATCGTCAAAATCTGTTTGTCTTGTAAGCTCGTTTTAAATGGACAGCACAGCCAGATCACACAGTCTCGGCTGGCTCATGCTTGACGTAATTTTCTGTTGCTAATTTTCCGGTGTCAATTTTTCGTTGCATAATTTTCTGGGTACCATTTAATTTTCAATGATGTTTGAAAGTATTGTTATTGACAAAAATGTTCTATTTAATTTTTAAGCATTTTTCGGAACATTGTAAATCAACTGCATTCTTTTAAAGGTTACCTAGAGAATTTATGCAAAGTTTATTTATTTTTGTTTTTCTTTATACAAGTAAGATAAATTTACATCGTATTTTGATGTTATTATGATTTTAGTTTTAGTGATAATTTAAAAACAATAAATATTTATCATTAGTACCAATAATGGAAAATTAAGTTAAAAATTTAAAAGAATCGTTTTTGGAATCGGAAAATAGACAGACATTTTTCTGATTCCTATACCGTTTCCGATACCCCAAAAAGTTCCGATTTTTCGGATTCTCGATTCCGATTCCGATTAATCGTCCCAACACTAGTAGATATATTCAAAAGTATATCGCTCACTCAATGGAAAATTGTGTCTCAGCGAATTGATACACAGGCAAGACTGAAATTGTTGCACTTTTGGCTTCGTATGTCGCTTTGTTGTTATTAATGATGCAGTTAAAACACCATATCATCCGATAAAAATAAAATGTTACAACAATGTCTCTTGTTAATAACCAAGATTGTAGCAACTGAAACACATGAAAGCTGAAAACATTGCTATTTTTCCTACTCCCAAATTTCCCGACAATTTATTAGAAAATTTCTTACGTGGGGACAAAACTGGGGGGTTATAAATTATTTCGGGGTGGGGGTCATATGCCCGCCTGCGAAACCCTGTGTCTACCACTGTTTTCAGACTATTTTTGGCACCTTAGCCTGGTTGAAAAATTTTGTTGGGGGTGACATTGTGTCACCCCTCCTGTGCTGGCACCCGGGGCGGTCCTCCCACTCGCCCCCACTCAGTTACGCTACTGATATAGTATAATAGTATAATTTTTATATACTTTTACGATTCTCCCTGATCTGTTTTACCATCTCCATGTCTCATTAATAGTTGTATTTTTTCCCTAATTTTTCGTTTACATATTTATCACTTGTTTTGTTAGCATGTGATATTATCATTTACTGATCTGTTGCAGGTCTTTCTTTGAATTTAGTTTGATATAAGTTGTATTTTGTTTGGGGGATATGCAAAGTTTTGGCAATATACTGTGATGTTGCATTCAACTACTTCCCTGAACCAAACTGAAAGCCCATCGCCAACGTTGTTACAACGTTATTGTAATGTTGGGAATTGCTGTAGCAGAAAAATTCCGCAATAGAAAAATAATATCAGGATGATGTTCCTTCACTAAAAATAGGTATATGAGATATAGAATGTAATCTCATATTTTTTCTTCGTTGAAAGTCACTGAAATAGATGATGAATGCACGTTTCAGTATATTCATGTTGTGGAATCGTGGATTCCAGCCTTTTGCGCGCGTGCGCGCGTATTGCACCCCTTCCTTTCAAGTTTGACTAGATATAGCAGTAAACCGCTGACGTGAGGAAGGTTGCTGGCTAGCTACTCTTGATACCGTCTAGAATCAGAATTTGAAATTTTCCCGCGCATTTCTCTGACGTCACTGACAATCTTCGTTTTTCAAGTCAGTCGCCGCTTGATTTTCAAACTAGAAGGTTGACTCATTTATTCCGTGCCCCTAACCCATACGCGGGCCGGAATATCTTAACTAACCAAAATTTCAACATGTCGTGTGATTACAACTTCTCTTCAAACAACTTGTTTGAACCTTCTTCCGTTTTTCTACTAGAAAACGTTGAGTAACGACACTGACGACATCACACTTTTCCAAGACCAATTCCTCGTCTTGAAGTAAACAACATGTTTGAACCTCCATCATTTTCTACCAGAATCTACGACACTGTCGTCACCACACTTTTCCAAGACAAAATTCCTCGTCTTGATGCGAACAACTTTCGAACTTTTCCTCTGTTCACTACCAGAGTCTACGACACTGTTGTCAGCATACTTTTCCAAGACTAATTTCCTCGTCTTGATGCGAACAACTCAGAATTTTCCTTCACTGAAGATTGATGAACATTTCATACACCTCTTTTGAATTCTAACCTTTACGAACCAGTCTTTTTAAAGAAAAAAGATAACATTACACACACATTATTAAACCTCGCAGTGAATATTCTTCCTTGTTGTGTATGCTTACACCTTTTGTACAAGAAGACTATATTCCAGAACTTTCATTCTGAAGAAACTTTTCCCGCCTTAGCCATCTTGGTTTTTTTTGTTTTGGCGCGAAACTTTAACATTCTACTAGTCACTACATAATACAATCTGCCTACTGGCTAAGAACAGCCTTTGCTTTTCTGATGGTCCCCACTGGGTGAGACCAAATATTTGTTATTAAAATAAAGTTCTATGTTTGTTTTCCACCAGACTCATTTTGTCGTTTCCTCCTGGCTATCTATGTTTTACTATTTTTATGCATGTGCTAAATGACCCTTTTTCCTCACTAAAGATCTCACATTTATTATTTTTACTTTGTTAGTGGATTCGGTAGTCGTAAGTAGTGTATGGCACAAGGCCACCTTTTAGTAAACCAGCACTGCATGCTACAGGGTCCGCAACAATGTAATTTATTATACCTTTTCTGTGGAGCACGTTACAAGGCAACGTATTTGCAACGTTATCTTGCAACGTTTTGGTAACGTTTTCGGATGTCTAGAAAAACGTTTTGGTAACCTCTACGTAAGTATGCTGCAGAAGTGTTGCAGCCACATCATTTGGTAAGCTGGTTTCGAAGCCTTCTATAGTGATGGGTTTGGCAACACGGTAACTTTCTTTTATCATATAGTTTACATATATAATTCATGGATTATAATTTCTTGAGCGTCGTCATTATTTTTTTATCAGTTGATCAACTAAATAGATCTATACCAGATAATAACATTTTTTAATATTTTTTTTCGTCCAGACTAGGGACGGTCACGAATAATTCACAATTGATATTTCTTGTGCATTCTGGAGGCCTTGGATTAAATTTCTCTTGTTCAGTTTTTCTTTCTATTTTTTTTTCTGAAACCTGTCGTATTCTCATGGGATATGCTTTAGCCTCGTTGATTGCTTTCTATTCAATTGAGTAGCATTCTAGACGTCCAATTTATCAGACAGCTTTCATATATGATTAATTACGTGGGAGTCAAATATGATTGGTCGTTTCTTGCGCATCGCTTGAAGTGAGCATTTCTTTCATTGAGGTTTTAAAAGGAAGTTATAATCTGGTGACAAAAGCTGGGCCTCAAGTGTCAGCAAGTCATTACAAGTATATTCAGGAGAGCATTTTTGATGATTAATGCTGCTGTCTTGATGGATTTAAATCTTTATCCGATTTCTAAATCTTTCAAGCTAAAAGCAAAAAGAAAAGCTCAGTGCAAACAGTGCAATAACCGTTGTCATATTGCAAAATTCCCTACAGAAGGTAGCGACAGAGAATGAGAAGAAAGGAATAAGCATAAACTACAAGAAAACAGAATGCATGCTCATCAGTAAGAGGAGGAGCCCGAAATGAGATTTGAGGGTCGGAAACACTAGAATCAAACCGACGCAGAAGTTTAACTATCTGGGAAGCGTCTTAACAGAGCACCGTAAGTGCGACACTGAGATCCGTAGATGTATTGGGACACATCCCAAAAGCTGGGCAGAGTACTGCGAGACGGACGGAATTCTTTGATAACATCTGTCCGTCAGCGATTGTTCGACGATTCCTCAAAGATGAATGAAAGACTCGTGCCGACAGAGATGTGGTTCATAAATATATATATATATATATATATATATATATATATATATATATATGTATAAAGAAAGAACAGCAAGATATATAATCAAGTGTTCTTATAGATATTTTATTTTACAAAATAGTGCTCAATGTAAATTTACAGAGCATTAATATTATAAATTAATTGATTTAAAATATGGTTTTTTCGCTACTACACAGTTCTAAACATGTTTCAAAATGGAAGCTAAAGCCCGAATTTAATTTTGTGATTAAATTAAAGACATTAGTTCCATTTGAGGATGAAATGGAACTAATGTCTTTAATTTAATCAAAAATTAAATTCGGGGCTTTTTAGCTTCCATTTTTGAAACATGGTTAGAACTGTGTAGCGAAAAAACATATTTTAAATCAATTAATTTATATATATATATATATATATATATATATATATATATATATATATATATATATATATATATATATATATATATATATATAATAACTAATAATGAGACATGGAGGTGGTAAAATAGATCAGGGAGATGTGGATGCTAAGGATACCATGAACTGAGCAACGATGTGGTCTTAGAGAAGTTGCAAACAAGGAGGAGGCTTATACTTAATATCAGGAAGAGGCAGCTGAAGATTCTGGAACAATAATGAGGAAAGAGGGTCTGGAGAATCTGTTACTCATGGGTCGAATAGAGGAAAAGAGAGACAAGGGAAAACAACGCGTGAAATACCTGGAGGGCTTAAGCAAGTGTATGGCAGAACGTGATCTGCTGGAAGAACCAGAGGAAAGGAAGTTGGTGAGAGCTGCAAGGGATAGAGTAAGGTGGAGAGACATGATCGCTTACGTCCGGAAAGGACATGATACAGAAAAAGAAAGGAAGATAAATTCTTATAGTTTTTATTGGTTCAACGTCTTTTTATTGGATTTTTTGGATTTTTTGAAGAGCATAAATCTAAAATCTGAAACCTCTTTGTAAAGACAAGTTATGGAGACTTAGCTTGATTTAACTATGCGTTATACATTCTAAAACTGCCCATTTTCAATCAAAATTACTAATACCTGTAATATAGCAGCTACTGCCCTCATTAGTTGATTTGGTGCACAATTTTATCTCAGCTTTGAATTCGATATGCATAATATCCACGTGCATTATTTTATTTAGTATACAGTGTAACCCGGATATAAGAGAGTTGTCGGGACCGGAGAAGATGTCTCTTATATCCGGGTTTCTTTTATATCCGGGTTTGGTCTATTCTATATACATTAACACAGACTCTAATTGGGGACCAGAGAAAATCTCTCTTATATCCGGGTTTCTCTTATATCCGGGTTACACTGTATATAAGTTGACAGTTAAATATTTCCTCCAAATTTTGTTCGTCAATTATGGTGGTTACGTAATGTGAGTTGCAGATGCCTGCTCAGTTGCCATTGTGCTTCCCACCACTGGGAGATAACGCATAATCTGTCGTGATCAGTGGCAAGAAAGGGCTAGTACGTTCAAACCCTCGGACATGATGTCTTGTGAATTCG
>CAHIKZ030005463.1:0-27500 GCA_903632075.3 Acanthosepion pharaonis | reverse complement strand
TATCCTCACTAGTGGGCAAACTTTTGGTTTTTGGCATTTTAAATGTGTCGCCATCTGAAGGCTTAAGAGATTCTAACTGCCCAAAAGCACAAAATTTGACATTTTGATAAGAGTTTTGTCTACGAAGTATCACTCAAAAATATTTTCAAATTATTGTATGGATTTGAAGCACTAACTAAAGCACTTACTAAAGCTCCCCAGGACAATATTAACGATAAGTTATTTCCTTGAGTAATCGACTATAGTGAAACTGGGAAATAGCGCCTTATGTTCAGAATGCTAACACTACGACAATTCGGCCATTCATGAGAGATAGAGAAAAAATATCAGTGCGCGTTACCATTTTGCAAACATGACTGCTTTAGTATCTGTCTATATTTCTGAGATGAGATATTATGTACACTATTTACATTATTCGCACTATTGTTCTCATCTTTGTCGCCATATTTATCAAAACGCTTCGGCCGTTGTATGCTCCGGCCTCCTTCAGCTGGTTGGAATGTCAAACTGAAACCTTTATTTAGCTCAGTGGTAAAGGTGTTGGTTAGATCCAGTGACAGGACCCAAAGAGTGTGAGTTCAATACCCGGTTAAGGCAGTGAAAAACTTGCAGAGGGGAATTTACAGGAGATAATTGATAACTGACATCCATTAAATCATGGCACGTGGAACTAGAACAGTCTACCCCAGTGAACGAAATAAAGGGTTCAGTTCGACATTCCAACCACCTGAAGAAGGCCGGACAGTACAACGGCCGAAACGTTTTGATATATATGGCGACTAAGACGAAGACAATTGTTCGAATAATGTAAATAATTTAGGGCTTTGCGTGCACTGCGACATAGTGTAATTGTTATCAAGCTTATCGCGCTAGAATAGTTACACTTGTGTAGTGAGTTCGATCATCACTTTTTGCCTAATGTTTTCGGCGTTGTTCGACATCTAATCCGTGCTTAGAAAATCAGTGTAAAAGCTTCGAAATGACGCCATCACTTTGCCACTGTCATGACATTGCATACCTTGTTTCTAGACGTCAATAAAATAGAAACAATTTCCGTAAGTGGGAGCAAGAAAGGTGTACGAGGGTAATATCAAATTTTCTACCCTTGTCTAGCAGGAAAAAATTATTAAGAAAGCACGAGAAAAAAGTCCCACAATTTTATTGCCATTCAAGATTTCAAACAAACTGTGCAACCATAAATTCTTAATTATTCCTGAATAATATTTCTCATTAATAACTATTTAATTATGTACGTTTTGCTAATTATATTTGACGTTAATTTTCACATAAAATATCTCGAAAAGAAATAATATATTCATAATTTACAACCATGCAAAAAATAATAAAAATAAAATTCCCCGCCTCATCCCGTAAAAAATGTAGTCGGTTTTTAAGAAATTCTACTAAAATACTTTAAATTTTCCGGACAGAATGTATTTTTTTCAATCTGGTCTCGGTGTTGTTATAAGGAAGAGGATTCAAGAATAGATTTCCATTATGCCACGCACCGTGCAAACCACCTGCTGAAATAGTAACTGCTTTTTCAGCTATTCAGAAAACATCTCTAAGGAAGAGTTCTATTTATAATTTCTTCACGATAACAAATAAATCTTTCTTTGCTATCATTTCATTTCCTGTTACAACGCAACATCAATAATAAACATTTACATGTAGCTGAATGGTTAATGAAATGTTATTCCATCATTTAGAAATTTTCATCTCATCTGTCAGGTTTCTGTTATTATTTTATTGTCAGCGGTCGCCTCTTAAGTATAATCTATCCCGGATATGACATAATTGACATGTATGGCAGCATTGAAAGGATTCACATATTTTTGCCTAAACAAATCGGTCAATGCGACGAAACCAATCCATAAAAGTTCGGTTTCAGAGAAAAAGATTCGTAGCCGTATCGAATTGACTTTTTTTTTTAATTTATACATTAGTTCCTCTATTAGTAAATTTTTAGCATTTGTGAATTTTGCTTGTGTTGCTAAACGTCATATGTTGAAGAGTAACAGTTTATAGAATATCGACACAATATTTTCCAGACGTATAAATTTAATTTCTGTTTACAAGGCATTATAAATTTTGTTTCTGTTTCCAATACATTATAAATTACAAATTCCTTTGTTATAAGTTATATATTTTTTGTTTACTAATAATCCTATTGTAAAATGTTTTCCGTTAACAATATGTTTCGGGATTATAAGTACCAATTTTTATTTTCGAAGGTTTATAAAGCATTTTCAAATATAAATTACTATCACTATTTATTAATATTTTCCATCCCAAAGTTATCATGGATTAGTGTATATTAAGCTGGCATTTAGGAAAAAGGTTTTTAACAAATAAAACGAATGGGGACAAAGATACAATGTGTTTTGTATTTGAAAATAAAATCCTTTTACCATTACCAAATAAATGATCAAGTTGGCGACAATAAAAACGGATGAAATCATATGTTGGCTATACTATAAAAAGTGAGTATGTATTTTACCCATATCTGCCAAAATTATAAAGAAGTGAAGTGTCGACCATGTCGTAGACATGTGAGAGCCCATGATAACTTTCATTAAGAATAGTGGGCGTTTTACTCTGAAACTTGAAGCTACTACTGAAGTTAGTGATGATTCCCAACTGATTTTTTATGTGCGATACTGAGGCTTGGAGAGAATTGAAGATGAGATGTTAGTTTGTTCTTCGCTCAAATTACACATACGAAGAATTGATATATTCGAAAAAGTACACCCTCCCTTTAAATCTCCTGGGTCAAATTTTGGAAAGGAAGAATTACATTGGTTTGCCGATGGGCGGTTGTGTAAATCGCTTTGTTGTTTTCGTTGGCAAAGACAACCTAAGAAAGTTCAACACTGCATTATTCATCAATACGTAGAAAACATGTTTTGGTATTAGTTGTGTGCAGATAAGAATTTTTGTTCTATACTATATGATATTCAATTTTATGATGAAATAAAGGTTAAGTTTGATTTCGAAATTCCAAGTTAACTGGCAAATATATACTCCTTGTGTAGTTTATTCATTTAAGTATAACTTACAAAATATATGTCGATTCAGTAATATTTTACTCAATTTATTATTTTTTTTAAATGTAATATTGTTAGGGCATAGATTTATTGGACTGAAGCATCTTTCGAAGTGTGACATATTTGCGGAATAAATCGTTGTGGAGGTTATATTTAAACAGCTTATTCAACTTGTGTCAAAATCAGAGTCGATTATATGTTAACCATAAATATTATATCTGATCGGATACTATTGAAAGAGCTATCAGTATTTAAGTAGTGTATGTATTAATCTCCTGAAATGTCCCATATGCTTACCTCTGGCACTTAAACTAAAGGAAACTGTGTTACCACAAATGTCTAATGCTTTAAAAATGTTTCGTATTTATGTTTAAGGAGAGCTATAGAGAATATAATCACCGTAAAATTTTACTTTCTATGGTAGTATCGCAGTGCTTTGCAGTCAAATTATAGTTCGTCCTTCTTGTGAAATAGTTATACTTAGGTAATACTTATCCATAGTTATTTATGACTCTACTGTAATATTTATTCTTTATGGGACAGCTTTTAATATGAAGGCTTACAGCAATGTCAAGTTTTAACAAAGCTTCTCGTAGGATTAAGTTAAGAAACGTTGCGCCAGGTCAGTACCAAGATGGTGCTGTAAGTTTGGATGTTCGGTAGGGGTAACATAAAACGGCTCGGAATTGTTAATCGAGGAACCGAGTTTCTAATTCTGTTCTGGTTTGTTATATTCACTTACACGAAAATACCGTTGGGGAAGGTATGAATACAAAATCAAAAATTGTTTCTGGATTTAAATAACCTACAAAATTTTGATAAGCTAAAAAGAAAATCCATCAATTTTGTATAAAAAATCGTAATGAATGTACGGATAGTTTAAATGAGTGGCACTATTGTGAGATAAATGATGAAAATAAGTATATTTCCAGGATATCTATTTATTATCTGTTTCCACCAGAGATGACTAGGGTACATGATTGTGATTAACATTTTAGTTCTCATTGTTCCACTAGTATAACTTTTATATATATATATATATATATATATATATATATACACAAGGCAAGAATAAATTTTTATTATTTGATCGATAATATACAGAGAAAAAAAACTGAAAAAAACTATTGTAAACATCGTGTTACAATATAATTCGTCCTCATTTAGCATAATGAAACCTATGATTGGAACAATTTGGCAGTAAAATGTTAATCGACCTGAGTATGACGTTAAACTACATCAGGCAGTAAGGGGGGGTTTGACGATCAGGGGACCACTTCTAAATTGTGTTTGTTCGAAGGTCCTCCCTGACCCGGTGATATTAGTTCGTAATATATTTAAAAAAAACAACAATACTTTTTGATATAAAAATATTAAAACCAATGGATTTTGAAAAAAATATTACCAGCAATACATATTGAAAAAAAATACCACCAATAAATAAATTTTTGAAACAAGAATATTTTACCAGCAATACATTTGACTTTCGACAAAATCCTTCTCAAAAAAATATATCCTTTGCTCCTAAAAAAAGATTTCTTAAAACAATACATAGTCTATTCATACGAACCTACCCTAATAAAAAAACTTGTCCGCATTAAATAAACCCATTAAGATTGATAGGCTGTAAAACAAAATAAACCATGAACAAAAATGTTAAACAACATCAAATATAAAAAAAAACTTGTTAGCATCTGTTTATCTCCTTTTTGTAATACTTCGTTTACACAATGAATGTTACAAGAGCTACTCAAGGAAGAAGTTTACGGTGTGGGGTTGTGTCCGCGTAAGAAAAGGCAAGATAAAATTACAGATCGCTCAAATAGCCAGTAGAATAATTATCTAGCAGATATCAACTTAATTTTCTGCACCTTCGATTAACTGGCGCAAAAAATAGATATATATATTTATATTTACCCTTTTATTAAGATCTGCCTTTCATTGTACTACTGTACTGTACTGATGCGGCATTCACCCTGGGCGGATTGAGCCGGCTTCTTCCTGTTATGAGAAGAAGATTCTTGGGATAAATTACAGAAGTAGGGTACCCAGGCCTACTCGAATAACGTTCTTGCTTGCCGCGGGATTCCCACAGACGCAGAGACAGGAACGACCAGAAGCCGCCGGTTACCGATGCAGACGCTCCTTGGATTTTCACCAGAGCCCTTGTTAGCCGGCGTGTGTGTCAGACCTGTCCGCCTTGGGTGGCCCTACCAGGAACAAAGTTCCGGGCGGCATAGGTCTGACACTACCGTTTACACCCCCCACCGACTGTGAGGTAAGGGTTGGATTTTGGGGGCTTACAGTACCAGGTGTTCCCAAGCGGTCCCCCATCTAAGTACTGACCTTGCTTACGGTCAAATCACGCTGAAACACCGGTTCTCGTTCGATCACCGAAGTTAAGCATCGCCTTTCATTGACAGAACATCGAA
The DNA here is from genome assembly GCA_903632075.3 of Acanthosepion pharaonis. NCBI lineage: Eukaryota > Metazoa > Mollusca > Cephalopoda > Sepiida > Sepiidae > Acanthosepion > Acanthosepion pharaonis. The sequence continues at coordinate 22,021 of CAHIKZ030005463.1, read as the reverse complement.
ATCAATGTTCATGCTACTTTCGTTTATCTACTGCCAGATCAGTAGTTGTGGATTCGATCTCGGTATCCGTGGGAATCTCACATTTATGTGCTTCAGTCCCTTTTACGGATTCTGGTCTGTGCTTATGTCATTGATCTGATTTTTAAAATGCAGTCGTTTGCACAATTCTCCGCGGATCACTGTTCACGGAGAGACATGCCTATCTTTGTACTTTTTTTTGTGTGTGAGGTCAACGAATTCCTCTGTGTAAGTTACAAAAATGTGTTTGTACAGAAGGATTATATCATAGATGGAGCGCGTACATTCTTAAGGAAATTGGAAACAAAATGGGAACATATACTCAGGATAAGAAAGAGACTGCTGAATTTATTTAACATATACTAGCTTGTAGAATTTAACATTCACAGGACATAGCGACGATAATAGACCGAGGAATTCAGCGAGCCACTTACATCAGGAGCTTGTTAAACAATACAGAAACGGGGTTGTGAGAGCCTTGGGAAAAGGGACAAATGTTGCTATGTACTACAAGATATGAGCCTGTAGAAAGCCATGAAGGAACAAGGAATGTATGACATAATGAAAGAAGTCTTGTTATTCTTTTGCATTCTTTCAATCTTTTTTTCCTTTTAACGTATAACCTATCGACTTCTGACAATTGGTATTTAATGTAGAGTGCTATTGATTACTGATAAGGTGTAAAGATACCTTTCCTCAAACTCCAGCAATTTTCTCAATATGTCCACAGAATATAGCACATTTTTACTCTGAAGAGTTTCAACGAATTGTTTTTCGTTAGTTCCAGGTGCTCGTGCGATTACTGGAATTAGATTTGAACACGAGTATTATCTTTTTCAGTTCTTGTTCTGTTACGCCACTTTAGCAAATCATTCGATCTGATGGAGAAACTTGGACAGAATACAATGTCTTGCGACTATCAGTTTGTTTACATACATTCTGGGCAAACAATTATCACTTATGCAAAGAAAAAGAAACTTTATTTTCCTTAAGGGAATGTGTACATAACATGGTGTATTTTTTATGATTCAGTTACGCTTAGCCAATAAGCATTCGACCAGCAATAATGGTAACTTGTATGAATATCTCTTGTTGATACATTGTCACAATGGGATTTCTTCCGGCACACATATTAGGTTACATCGTTTATCTAGCTTTCAGAATGAAAGATCGAAATGTAAATGAGACAAAACGGCGGCTACGCCTCGGAATTGCTGATTGGTACGTATAGGAAGTAAATAGCAGATATTCATTGAATGATTAGATTTGTGCCGGTATGTTTTCGGTGTTACTCAGGTCCTAGAACCTAAGGCAAAGCTATTTATTTTAATAGTTGTTTCCTTATATATATATATATATATATATATATATATATATATATATATATATATATATATATATATATATCACATTTAAAAGCCTCGATAAACCAATGATTTCTTTGTTTTGTATATAAACAGGTGCTATAAAATAAATCCTACATTGCCTTGATGAAGCCCCTCAGAAGACGAAGATGGAGGACTATATCGATATAAACACTTATAAGGAATATCTAGTCCTTTGCTGATATGAGAATGTGCAGTGAATGAAGATTTGCAAGGCTAAATTGAGAATAGCCACATATCATATGGATTCCATCAGAATCAATTGAAAATAGAGACAACTTTTCGGACAACATGCAGAAAGACGTTATATCAGGAAAACTGTCTTGCTGAATCAATTTGGAGAAAACATAATGAGAAAAGAGACAGATAAAAAAATATATCACTCCAATATATACCACAACTACCACAAGAGAATGTTTAAGATATGGAGAATACCCTTTCCTATTCATAAGAAATGACTTAAAAATAAGATTTGTTTTTTGTTTTTAATAGTATCAGTATTGACCTTGCAAATATTGATGCTAAAAGGAATAACATCAATCAAAATTTCCAGAAAAATGGTCGATTGAATGTTCGGCTACGTGTTGTGACTAGACATTTGAACAATCTGATTAACCCGGCTAATAACTTCATTTACAATAGTTTAAATGGTGGGTGGCAGATAAATCCTCATCTTATTAAGTCATTCTACGTTGTTTGTAGTGACATTGACGCTAGGGAAAAAATCTGAAAATAAGTAATTCTAAAACAATACGTTTACCGTAACAATAGAATTGATTTACAGAATTACTACTAATGTATACTGCTGGCAAAATGTTAAGGCCAATGGAAATAAAGGAACAATATACCTTTTGCCTCAGCTAATAATTGTTTTTTCTCTTGTCTTTTTTATCTATTTTGTTCCTATACAGATATACAGATATCTAAAATTTAATTTCCTGCAAACACACAATTATATATATATATATATATATATATATATAATTACTACAAAATAGCCAATTTTTTTTTCAACACCTCCGAGTCTTATCAAGTGATACACCAATCATATACTTGAGATATATATATATATATATATATATATATATATATATATATATATATATATATATGTATTTAATGATGTGTAGTTTTCCTGTAGCCATAAAGGGAATGGAAAAAACTACACATCATTAAATTTATAAATAATGAAAAATTATTAAACCATAGGCAGGAGTTCACGGTTTTTTGCCGACATCAACAAACTTTCGCATTAAATAATTAGCATAAAAAAATCCCATAGCTAAATAAAAGTCTTAAAAGCTTAGCCAAATCATTAAATAGAAAAATAGTCTAGACACTCCCACAATAACGAATTTTTAACGGACCATGCCTAAAACACACGTAAACCGAGAGATAGCTTATTCCTCAAATTTCGCTTGAAGATGAAACTGGACTAAATACCTCAATTCAACTTAATTTTATTAATTATTTGGATGGTTTCGGCTCTCGTTTTTGAAACATGAGAACTCTTTTTTAGCGAAGGAATCATACTTTGAAACAAAATATATATATATATGTGTGTGTGTGTGTAGTAATGTTTTATTAAAATGTATTTCATTTGTTAATTATTGATTTCCGTTCGTGTAAAATCATTTTGTGTTTTACTATACCCCATTTTGAAAGGTAGGGAAAAATAGAAATTGAGAGAAATAGAATAACTTTTCGCACATAATTCCTCAAGCTGTTTGCCATAAAGATATTTCAAAATGTGAGACTTACCAATCTGGCTATGTACCAACATTGCCTTTCAGTATTATATATGTATATTTGTCCATGTATCTATATATATGAAACCAAGTAAATAGTGTGTTTATCGCAGGCTGCCATTCAGAAGGTCTTCATTGCACTGAGGTACTTGAATGAACAGGAAGTTTAATTCACTGTAACTAGAAATCCAGCCTGAGGCCACATGTATTGATTTTTCAAAACATTTTCTGACCATTCTAATAAAGAGTTCACTGTACTGATAAATGGATTATAATTTGCATCATAATAACTAGATTATTTATTTTGAATATCCACCAAACATTGACATTAGATTTTATCACATGGTTACCACTAAATGCTTCCTGTAAATATTTCTTATGCTGTCATTAGAATATACAGTAAACCTATCCATCTGCTTTCAATAGGGCTGTTACCCCTTGAGAAAAATTATTCAGTTTTTAAATTGTAGTTTCCAATTCAGTAGGCCCTACAATTAAATAAATAATGCAAACAATACCTTTGTTATTTCTGGTTTGTTATAGAAATGCAACGTACGACTCAAGCGGGTATTTATTAGCTAATATTCAGTTTGATATTTAAATTTAGCAGGACATCATGGGCGCTCTATGAAAAGCAAATATTACAAGGCAATACGTTGACATCATCATCTTAGTTTGATTTTCCAATGTTTCGAGATATGACTGGGAATTGTATTTGCTCCATAGCTTCTAAGCAGTGTTGTCTGATACTGAATGGAAAATATTTTCAGAAAATCATATTCATATACACAAATCTTACCAATATTAATCTCTTTACCATCGGGGTTACCGTCTAATAATGTGGAAAACAATGGCCCCTGTTTGATCCCAAAACTTACGAAGCGTCGAGACCTATCAGTACATAAATGATGGATTGCTCGAGATCACAGGGTATTATGAGCAAGCTACATCACGAAATATGTTTCAGTTGTAAATAAAAGAAATAGGGTTGAAAAATTGTACAGAATAACACATTCCTTACCAACAATGCAAGTCTCCCACCTGTACGATATTCATTTTGGAAGTACTATCATATTTGTTACTACAGGGAATAAGCGAGAGATGTAATATCTAAGTATTGATAAATTATATGCACCAACGACTCGTCGCTTTAAGTACCATTATCGAGAAGGCTGAAAACGGTGATGTTTTCCGATTTAGCTAACGCGATAACAGAATGTCCAAATTAACAGCATTTTTCTTTGATTCATTATCTAAACAGTGGTTGCTTCCAGCGTAACCCAAGGCAGAGTTTTCACGAGAATTCTAGAAAAATAATACAAACGATTTCAGTTTATATGGTCTGTAGTATTAATCTAAAGGGAATATTTTTCAAGAAATTCTGGTGGAGAAAGTTTTATTAGCGCGGAAAATGAAATATATGTGCTGAATATAAATTCCATTTCAGGCTGTTGCTTTCACTATTGCCATCTTATTGGGAAATGTATGAATTCACCTCCTCTCAGTTCTGGAGAAAATATGAGTGGGGCACGCCGCTTACATTATATTCGGGATAGATATAAAAAAAATCTGAAAGAGACTATTTTAATTAATTAAGCTCACCAAGATTCCATGGAAAATCTATAATCTATATAACAGAACATATCCTTGTTTGTCTCTCTGTCTATGACTGTGTTTATGCTATATATGCACGTCCACATTTCTCGACCGATTTCAATGAAATTGTATACACATATTACAAATTTATTTAATTGGGTCAAGTATAAAATTTCAATCTCCAGGCCTCCCGAGTTTGGCAGAAAAATCGATTAAACTGAAGGTGGTAACGTCTGTTTTCTAAAAACAAGGCAAAGTTACACGCGATCAGCTGGTGTTCTTTGTAATTAATGAAAAACATAGCTCATGTTACGAGGCTTATGTAGAGTGCTTTATTGTTTCCTGTGATAAGGGCTTTATACAAAAATGGCAAAAATAGTGAAAAAGTCGGGATGTTCATACTACTTAAATTAAAAGCTTGAATAACTTCCTCATTTTTTATTTGATTTTTTCAAACATTATGCAAAAAAAAAGAACAAAAAAACTATCATGCAAGAAATGAGATAGTGTGGTTTTAACCCTGCACGTTTCCCCATGTAAAACCACGAGTAACTGTTCAAAAAGCTAGTTTTTGGGGGCATAACTCCCTGTTTTTTGTTTTTTTTCATTTGATGCTTGAGAAATTTTCCATGTAAATTATTTATGACACACAAATTGTTTTGTATCAGTGTTTGGTTTAGATTATTTCATTTAAGTGGACGAAATCTACGACAAACTAGGCTAAAAATCGGCCATAGGAAATTTACCGAATATGTAAAACATTGAAACAATTTAACCTCGAAAAACGACCACACAAGAAGGTTCTATCGATGAAAGTCCTTTATTAAAAACAATCAAAACACTTGCGAAGTAAAAAAAAAGATGAGGGGAGTAGCTTAGTATAACAACGGATGATGCCTGCAATCGTGGATGCAGGCAAACATTTCTAGATAGGAGAGTGATGATATACAGAAGGGTTCGATTATACATTTCATCGATGTAAACGCGGGAACTGATGGGTACCTCTGCTAGTAAGAAATAAAACGATATGTCTAGGATATATACATACAGTTGTGGCCATAATATAAGGAACGGAAATAACAAAGACATAAATATGTGTATTACTTAAAAAATAATGCATGATTAGCAATGAAATTTTTACCGAAGAAAGATTAGAGTGTAATTTTTTCCTTGATAGTTAGCGATAATGATTTTTTTCTTCCAAAGAGAGCGTTTTGCATGTAGAATTTGCCATATTGCTTAAAAATAAAGTCCTAATTTACTTATTGTTGAAAAGCTCCATCGAGTTTTTAACAATGTAAATTAAAAGTTTATGCAAATTATTAACATCGTTCCTTAACTTTTGTCCAGTAGCTTATTTCCTTTCTTCCATTTAATCTTAAAAAAAAAACAAACTATTATGTAAATTTTTGTAACTTTGTATAATATTTATGCATTACACCCTTTTAAGTAACTTTCGTTTTAAGTAATACATAGTGCATTATGAACAGCTAACAACGCCCTAAACCATCACTGCGTACCTGTACTCGAAGACTTTGTACAACAGACACTGAAGCAGGAAGAAACATCATTGGTTAATCGCAAGAGTATACTATAGGTCGATGACAATGCCAAACATCATGAAGTGTGGGTGGCTATGGATACCATTCGGCGACTTGTCTGCGGCGTAGTCTTTTATCTGTCTTATTCTTCGGATGTTGCGCTAAGAGATTGCCACCGCTTTCATTACCTGGACAGCATCTTTCGTGGGAAATCCTTCGCAAATGCGACAGACTTACGACAGGTACTCACAGGATTCCTGACATCCAGGACACATGATATTTTACCGCCAGGCATACTGCAGCGTAAAGCATGTTCTCAAAATATCGATGTGGCTTACTTTGGTGATTAAAGGTATGTCAAATTTGCTGTATACCTCTTTCCTGTTAAATAAAATGCGGCAAGTACTTTTTTGGTTTCCTTTCGATTATCAGCTAAGTTTCCTCATGTTACTGTCGAAATGGATACATGACACTGCAAGATCTATGCCAACAGTTTCTCCTCTCGGCTTTCTCTCCAGTCAACTGTAATCTTCCAAAATTTAAATGCAATATATATAAATTTTCTTCTTAATTCTTAATAGTGTTTCTTTCTTTTTCTGTCATACTTTTACATTATGTAACACCTGAATTGCATAGATAGACGGAAATTATCGGAAAAATTGCATTACATTTAAGTTTGTTTACATAGGAATATTTGATAACATCCCATCTACGTTCAGTAATTTAAAAAAAAAAATTCCTTGACAAGCTAAGTGGTTTTAGCTTAATGTCAGTAAGGAAAAGTTGAAAAGCAATAGCAGATAAATAAACTTAAGATAAACTGCAAAGTAACAACGAATTTTTCGTCAGGGAAATAGAGACATCGACGAAGATTATAGGAAATTACCTTGAAAATAAAAATAAATGTGTTCTTGAAGAGATTACGTGGGAATGAAGGATAAGATAAAAGATTAGAAACATGGAACAAAAATATAGAGTGATGAACAGAGATTTACAAAAAAAAAGAAAAGAAAAAATTATAAAGAAGTATGTGAAGGTTTCAAAAACAAAAGAAAAATGGAAATCTGCAATAGATAATGGAACTATAACCTGGTTTATATTTTCATCTGTCTATGCAAAGACAATTAGCAGATTACTATAATAATCCTATCAAAACCCCTGAGCAAACAAACCTCAGATTTTCCAATTCAAGTTAAAAACAAACAAAACTGATGACACTTTTTATCACAAAACTTACCAATGACAGTTTTATCCCCGACACACAAGACATTTCCAGGGATTTTAATTAAAAGAAACCCCAAAAACTGGACTAATCCTTTGAAACTAATGACATCTTGTTTGAAGAAAAAAATAGTTGAAAAATTTTCTACATAGAAAAGGTAGCGGTAAATACATAAGAAAAACTTGGGAATTATACATTTTTTTCGCGCAATGGATCAGAAAGAAGTGTACATATCTCGAGATCAATGAAGGTAAAGGGATTCAATTTGTATCAGGGAAATAATATATGAGAAAAGAATGTTTTAGATGGAGAAAACGGTACTAAAAGCCATAAACTAAATGCCCAATGCATATATTTACTACTATTTCTCACTCGAGTCAAGGTAAGACTTGCTTACCGTGTGTACGAATGGGAAAGTCTATTATTATTATTATCATAATAATAATAATAATTAATTAATTATTATAATAATAATTAAGTAATAATAATAATAATAATACTAATAATAATAATAATATAAGACAAAATACTATGACCCATCACTCAAACTCTATTGAGAAGAATGTAGAAATAAGGAATGCAAGAGAGGATGAGGTGGAAGCTAAAGCGAATGAAATACGAAATAATCTCCCAGGAAATGAAACCCATGACTCTACCTTAAACACAACCTGCAGTCCTCCAGAAAATATATCTGGAGTCTTCTTCAGGGATAATAAGTTAGAATTCCTTGAAAACCACGAAGCTGAAATCACCGAAGCGAAAAATGACGTCATCCAAGTACTCAACAGAGTAACTTTCATACAATTGTCAGACAGAGACCAGCTCCCGAAAATCCATATGACGAATTCCAACAAGCACATCGTGAAAATATACAATGCCGCTCTGGAAACACTGTTAACAGATAAACCACCGGGAAACATCACAGAAGTTAACAACGTCATATACGCAACAGCTTTAGCAGCGACTCGGAAGCTTGGAGTCAAGAAAATAAATGAAATTAACAGACACAGAGAACCAGTTTGGAAAACCAAACTGATTCGAGAAATAAAACAAATCAGATGTGAGTTTTCTATATTAGATGAGCTCACCAGAAACCCTAATATTTCCACACGTAAATGCAAAAAGATCAAGCGGAAATATAACATTAAATGCCTAATTGATATTCCATCAATCAAGGAAATGCTGAAGCAGAAACTTCAGCTAAAGGCGCAGAGAACAAGACGATACGAAAAACGTTGTAGGTTCTATCGCCAAAATAAAATATTACGAACAGATCTTAAGAAATTTTACAGGGAAATTGGAAAAACACCTATACACGTCGAAAGGCCACCATCGATTGATAAAGTACAGACATTTTGGGAAAATATTTGGAGCAGCCCAAAGGAATATAACCCAAATGCAGAATGGATACGGCGTGAAGAAGAACGAATGCTGGATATACCTCTACAAGAATGGGAAAATATATCCACAGATGATGTTAGGCAAGCTCTAACGAAATCCCAAAAATGGAAATCCCCAGGAAATGACAAGTTGCCCAATTTCTGGCTGTATCATCTCAGATCTACCCATGAAATCCTTGCAAAAACATTATCAACGCTTGTAAATAATCCCAATAAAATCCCGGAATGGATTACTGAAGGTATTACACACCTCATACAGAAGCGATGGCAAGATAAACCGCTTCATGGCCAATCGGCCAGATATTGTTATTAAAGACCACAAACAAAAACGGTGCCTCCTTATTGACATGGCAGTCCCTGCTGACTGCAATGTATCTTTGAAGATATTCAAAAAGTTGTCAAAATACAAGGACCTTGAAATAGAAATCTCGAAAGTCCATGCCTCAAGAAGATACAAAAAATTGTTCTGACAAGTACAGCCCACACCTTACGAAGGGATTTATCAAAATCGAAATCTCAGAAATGTAGCACATGAGAACATCAATAATCCCTGTTGTAGTTGGAGCCCTTGGATTGGTTGGGAAAGATTCCAGTAGACCCATTGAAGGGAGGAAATAAAAGGAAATAATAATAATAATAATAATAATAATAATAATAATAATAATAAAATGAAAGAATTAAATGGTGTGATGAGAGATAATGCAGCCATAAATATTCCATTTATATATTCCACATAATTTATTCCCTTTAATTTAATTTCTATTTATATATTCAGTTTAATTCTTATTTATTAACTCCGTTTAATATATTTATTGCTTTTAATTTGTTTTCTATTTTTTGTTCTTTTTAGTTTATTATTTTTTGTTTATCTATGGCCTTTAGTCTATTTTCTTTTTATATATTCTGTTTAATTCTTATTTATTTATTTATTTATTTATTCCGTTTAATTTTTTACTTATTCCGTTTTGTTAATATTTACTCATCTATTCCTTTATTGTATTTTGTGTTTATCTATTCCGTTTAATGTATTTTCTATTAATTTATATCTTTTAATCCACTTTTTATTTATCAGTTTTTTTTTTAAATCATTTTTAATTATACTTAATGTTCACGCTATTTTCCTGGTATCTGAAGATATTGCTGTTTAATAACCTCGTCCTTTTATTTAGTAAGATGAAATCAAATATCGCTACCAAGAACAACCTGAAGTGCTAGAAGTAATTTCGTTACGCTAACAATGGCATTTTTGCTATGGGGCAATTAAAAAGTTTTGTTTTCTACAATAATGTAAGCAATTCTCAAGAATTAATACAGATTAAATCTGCATGTTATATTCTCACGGTAACGCATAATTTAAATCGTTTTGGGTCAATATGCGTAGATCATATAGGTTTAAAATTTAGCCATGGAATTTTAATCAGAGTCTATCTTAATGCATAACACTAAATTTCCGTAAGCTTTGTTTATGTGTAAATTGTTATTTCGTTCTTGGAACATCTAACAAAATATTACATTAAAATATGTCAATAAGAAAAATGAGTAAACAGAATAAAATAATGAAGACATTCATTTAATGTTTCTTAAACATTGACAAAATATGGATTATATCATTTTATATATAATACATTTTTGAATGGAAAATAAAGAACATACCTATTATCGATTATCGCCAAAAAAAAGCATTCACTGCTCGAGGTTAAGCCTGAAGCCAGAATGAGTTTTAATGCATTTCCTTTCCATGAGTTGTTTACTGAATTTTTCATATCTACGTATGGTAGCTTTCCAATATATATATATATGGATTTGTTTTAGTATGGATGTACTATCAAATCAATACTGTTAGCTAGATAGTTTCTAAAAGAAGCATTATAAGAAAAAAAAAAGCAAATCGAGTTAAGCTTCCTACTTTTACACATATATAGACACACAAACACACGCGTTCATTCGCATATTCTTTCATGATTGTATATAATCTCTCCTTAATTGTTGCATTTGTAATATTAGAATGATTGTCAACGGAATAAACATATCACATGAATGTTTGGAAGCGTATGAATTTTGTAGAAATCCAGACACAATGAATGTTCACCTGTTATGATGAAAGGTTCTTTGAATGCGTATTTCAATTCAAGCTGGCCGCAAAACTCAAATGTAATTCAAATATACGATTCATCGCTGAAGATGTTGGTAAAATTGCTGGTTCTTTGTACCGTTCCAGTAAATATCTGTCTGTTTCCGTTACCTTTGCACGAGCCAGATCAGACCCAACAAGTAGTATTGCTGCCAAAATTGGACTGGGGCTTCGTAGACCTCATTGGCTTTACTTTATAGAGTTGAAAAGTCTATGCACTGTCTTACGGGTGATGAATTATTTTCTAGCCAACAGTCCCTTTCCAATATACAAAACAGGCCACATCACAGGGAAAAACCAGTTCCCGTACGATCGCTGAAGGTAAGGAACGAACATCTTGGTCAGTACCTAGGTGAGTGATAGCAGGTGCTGTATACTTGGAGGTGCGGAGGTGGGTAATGGATAATGACTTGGAAGTGTTAATCGGAGCGCCGTGTTCTAATTACTGTTAGGTTCTTTATATTCCCTTACGGGCAAATACACTTGAGAAAGCTATGAATCCACCTCTTCTCCCTTCCGCTATGGGTTAATTAGTAAGAGTTGTATCAGTAAATAATTATTATCTCCAAAAGAAAAAAAAAAAAAAATTCTTACAATCAAAATTTTATTCTGACCATAAAGGAAATTGTTCATAAATCAATCAATAAGAATGGAGGAAGACAAATGCGAATGCTTCAAATAACAAACTAGAGATATTTTGTATTCTTCCCGTGAGATCTACGTAAATTTATTGAGAGGGAATGGCAGTAATTATGCAGATATCTGTCAGAGCTACAAAGTCTCCCTTTACTCTATCGCTATTTCCATGGACATAATCCTGAGTTGTTCTTCTTTATGTTCCCTGTTACTACCGAACGTAGACGATCGTGACTCTCCACAACTTCCTGTCATGGTAACCTTTTTTAAAAATATGTGTCTTTCTTTTATTTCTCCTAAGTCATGTTCCGCTATCCATTTACTAATTCTCACTAAGTATGACCTGTTGTTTTCGCCTATCCCACTTGCCCTCTATATGCACCGTGAGTATAAGAATTTTCAGGCCCTCCTTTTTTATTATCTGACCCAGAAACCTGAACTGTCTCTTATTGATGTAAAGTATTAGTTGCCTTTTGGTTTCCATTTCTTCAACACTTCGTCGTTGATCACATGTTCAGCCAATGGTATTTTCAGCATCCTACTGTAGAAACACATTTCTGTTGAGTGTCGTCTTCCTCTTTGAGGATATTTATTTCCGTAAAAACAGAAAATGTGGCACAAGGTCTAAAAAGGGGATTGGAGAAGGACGGTCATCATCTGTCTTAATTTAGAAACTTAGCTAGCCACATCCACTGACCCAGTAAAAAAAACAATATTCCTATCACCAAAATAACACATTCATACTTACCTTTCTTACTACGTCCGCCAAAATACCTCATTGTCTCAATGAAAATCCTAAATAGTTCTCCATATGTACAAATATTGTCTGTAGGGGGAGGGGAATAAAAACAACAAGTTAAAATATCCCCAATGATTATGTACAATATGACTTCAAATATTTACATGTAACTAAACAAAATCATGTTAGTAATAAAACCTCCACAAGCCTTAAATGTGGCAGAAATATCAGTTAACTGGACGAAATCGATGCGGGGCTATAAAAATATAGAAAACATCCATCCATCCATCCCAAACACTCACACAGACACGGACTCATTCTGACACAACAGCAAATACGAAAAACACACACACGCGAAAGTCTTCATCTTTGAGGAAATCGTCCAGCACTTACTGTCATATAAGAGGACACATATCACTTAGCAATTTAGTATACTTTCTTTATTTCTAGCGAGATGTTTTTTTTCGAATTTTTAGTATACTGCTTAGCTTTTGGAATGCATCTTTGGCTATATTTTACCTACACAGGCATGGACACGCCCAGCTATAAATCGGAGCAAGTATTGCCTTTTGGGGAGGAAAGTTTCTACCAGTCAGCTCTGACAGTCGGACGGGATATTCCTGCTGTAATACTCTCGTTTGTATATGTTTGTATTACTGTTTATGTTAATATATTTGTGTAACTCAATTCTCCTCTTTGTGTCTTTATTTCAGGTCCTAACAAGGTCACAACAAGCTATGACAATACGCCTTCAGTTTTAAGTCTTAATCCTTTCACTGTTAAAACATTTCCAAGATATTTAAATGCCCGCACTAGTTTGATTTTGGTATCTCCAATTTGCAAATCGCACTTTTACTAACAGACACGCATTCTATTTTCTTGCAGTTGATTTTTAATCGTTTCTTCTCGCATCCCTTGTTAACATTCTTTAAGAATGTTTGGAGCTTTCTTTCTGTGTTTGCTATCAACATTGTGTTATCTCCATACCTTATTTTTTCAATATTGTGCCTGCCAATAAAGAATACTGGTAGGACTTCAAATTCTATCAGAATCGCATCGTTGTATAGTTTTAAAAAATCCGGTAAGAAGACACATCCTTGTCTTACAACCCTTTCTAATTTTGCATATCGGCGAGTTGCATTCCTCATTTTCAAAAGTTCTGATTTTGACAGTTGTGAACGGTTATGCCGCTTAAAATAAGGCGAATCACCCTCCTTCCATTCGTTTTGTATTTGTCAGAAAAATTATCGCTCAGACAACTTCTTGTCAAGAACCGCTATTTTGGGTACACAGGTTTATGAGAGGATATTTTCTTAATCGACGTAATTTTAACTTCATAATGTCTAGGGCTAACTGATATCTTTCACCCATCGCTAAAAATGCAGATAAAATGATCGGTTCCCTTTATCACTCTCGTAAGTACATGACTTCTCAGGCCATCCTTCACACTTATAAGAGCGAGATTAAGTCCCAAATAGAATACTGTTGCCATATTTGTGCAGGAGCTGCCCAGACCTCACTTTTTCCCACTTTCACCCACGAGGAGTCGAAGACGCTTTAGAACTCTATCAAAAGTTCAAAAGCATCCCCGAGTCTCTCTGGGAAAAATAATTATTTTCCACGCCCCAACTTCTCTCTCACAGGCGGAATGTAGCGAGTTTCTCCCATCTCTGTCTCTACTACCATAGAAAATGCTCGGACGAACTTCTGGTTCCATCAGGTCAGCCATGTTACTTACATAGTAGCCAACTACCCATATTCACTGTGTTACATCGGCGAGAAGTAAGTTCCACTCGAACAGCTTCTTCCCGAAAGCACTGCCCTATGGAACAGACTCGATAGAGGATGCTTCCCAATCACTAAAATCTTAACCTGTTTATGTCTAGAATCAACAAATATCTCCCCCTTCTATTCTTATAAATCTAAGTCATTGTCGAATGACCCCCTGACCTTGTACATGGTGAATCTTAAAGTAACAAAAACAAAAAACAGAGTGTTTATTAGGTTTTATATTCGAAGAACATTAGTAAAAAAAAACAAAAAGAAAGAAAGAAAGAAAGAAAGAAAGAAAGAAAGAAAGAATTATATGTGTTTTTTTTATTATTTGGAAAAGGAAATGATAAAAAATAGTTATTAAATTACCATTCATTTCAAAATAAATTAACTGCTAAATGTTGAGGAATGTTGTTTAAGGTTTCTCCAACTGAATTAAATCAATAATTACCAATATAGCAAAACTTTAAAAATAACGTACTGCTAAACCTGGCCATCACTTTTCAGGATATATTGCTTTAGAATTGTCGTAGCTAATTTTTGTACTTGGAGAGATACATCGTTGTGAGTGTAGTCAATAAGTGAGTATGTACAAACAACCTATTTTTTGAGGATTTTTGCCTGAAAACTAAATACAAATATTATTTGTAGAGAAACATTATACAATTAGAATGGATATTATTTACGACAAGCATCTAGAGTATCCAAAATTCTTGTAAACTGCCTGTAGTACCCACGAAACTCGGCGGTTTGAAACCAACATTATGTCTGACCATTTTTATTTATTTTTGTTCAAATAATTTCACCCCCAGTAATAAATGCAGAGTGAAAGAGAAAGAGAGGTCTATAAATTAACGGAATTCAAGTAGGTAAATCATCATTGTTGACATCATATTTAAATATTTGAATATCATAATTGACAGGAAAAGAAGAAAATGAAAGAGAATTTCAAAAGCGTAAAGTGCACTATAACTTACGGTTACATCTAGAAATTTCCAGTGTAAACGAAACGACCTAGCTCCTAATCACGTTCTCTGCTTAAATTTGTGAAGTTGCGGTAAAAACGAGGAAAGCTCATCAGAACAAGTACCGTGAAAATTTTTATAGAAAAGACATTGGGAACATCTATATTACGGCGTCGAGAAAGGGACTGAAGAACGAGATGCAAGACTAAACCTATAACGTTGCTGATTATTCTTTGGATTTTGTTAAGGAATTCTGGACTCATAGCAGAAACATCAGATCAGATATGATAGCAATATTCTATTCACAGACAAACAGTAGCCTTAAGAATATGCATGGTTGATTCCGGCGAGAAAAATCTCTTTTTCGACATAGTGAGCCGTCTTTCCTAGCAGGAGACATAGCAATTGATTCGGTATAATCATTCTACTTCGAATCAGTGAAAGACCTGAAGACAAGAAACCGCAGCGTGTTGCTATTTTAGAGGAGAGCATTAGTTATGTTGACGGGAGACAAAAAAAGGCATTTAACGTTATTAAGAGAAAACAGTTTCCTTTTAGAGGCATTACAATTAACAAGCAATTCCTTCCGCATCCCCGTTCACAACAGTTCGTACAACATTTTACAGATCAGTTGTCAATTTGATTTTATCGAATCAGATTTAATAAGACTGGAGTAAATAGATTTCTCGTTCTCATAGATAATGACTCGTGAACAAATAACATCAGGAGGAACGTTGATGACGATAAGAGTTGGTCCAAGAATAGAGCCCTCAGTTACGATGGCATTAATGCGAAAGGATCAAGAGGGATGGTCGTTCAAGATAACCTTCACTATACGGTTTAATAAGAAAGATTACTGCTTGGGGATATTATATTCGATAGATATGCATAAGGAATAGTTTGAACATTTCACACCTCACCGGTATATTCATATTTGTCATGCTTGATGTATGCCGTTTTTGCTTCAATTCATTCTAGAAGTAATCAATAGTTTATTCAATCCTGCAACATCAGAGACCAAATCAGGACTTATTTATTTCATTATTTCTGTTATATTTATGTTTTTTAGCGTAAAGATTCGGAACAATTTCATACTGTAAAATATTTCTGTTTAGGTGTCTGCGTTAAATTTCGGCAATGAAATTTATCTCAGTGAATTGCAACACTTCCTAGCAAATCGAGCGTAGACAAATCGCATCCATGTGGTTTTAAATACTGCAATTAACTGTTGATAACAAAGACGTTTTCGTGTTGTCCTCGTCTTGGGAACGGCACACTGGAGAAATGCCATCAAATAGAGACATATTTTGTTTCGTGTGTGGTTGATTATTCATAACATTCCTGCGATATTCTTTTTTTCTTTTTATATTTGCTGAAGTGTGAAGGCAGTTTGAATTAATTAATTCATTTTATTTATGTTATAGTGGAACACACCTATCCTATAGTAAATAATAAGTAGGAGTAGTAAGAGTAACGAGGAGTCGCTCAGGGAGTTGGTCAGTCAGTCGATGTCGGACGACTGTTAGTCGGATACTAAAAGTATCAGCGACCACAACTAGATTTCTCTGCGTCATTAACTATTATATGAAGTTCTTAACGTTTTGTACGTCGAACCTATTTTTAGGACCGACTTAGTACAAATACAGGCCTCCACCAGAAATCACTCCATAACAATTTATTAGATTATCCAAGATATATATATATATATATATATATATATATATATATATATATATATATATATTTATTTCATTAAAGACGATAGGCAAGGTGCTGCGATTAAACATTTTATTAATAATTTTTCGTGTTCGAACAACTGTTTTCCTTTATGGACACAGCTTGTGTAGAGACGGTCCAAATGTTCTATAATTGCGGGCGCTTTCGGCTATACCTTTGGCCAATATCAAGGATTATTTTATTTTGCTCTTTACTCAGGTGTATGGCTTATGTGTATGTTTCAAAATTAGAGAGATGTTTTAATTTCGGAACACATTTAACACATTGTGGCCGTGTTCATAGTTAATATTATTTTTTTCTTTATTATTACAAAGGCCTCGATAAATTTTAATCTTTCTTTACATGTCGATGAGGTTATTATATTTGTAATTATAACTAATATGTTTCGGAAGCAGTCTGGTAATTTTGCGCGTATGTTCAAATGGATTTTAATAGAGTTGTGGTCAGATAGGAATAACGTAATGCGTAATCATAGTCATGTTGTCGTGTGACCGATGCAATTATTTATGAGTTTGGTTTGATCAGGAACACAGTTCGTTGATGGTCATTTGAACTCATAGATAATGTTCGTTCGTTGTAATTTTGATTTTGCTGTTGTGTTGTTATTTTTAGGATAAGTTTGGCTGTATTAAGTTTTTTGTAGTAGATAGATAATTCGATTTTTTTGTTCGGGTCAATTGGGGTAGTGTATATCTTTATAATATTTCTAAGTGAAGATTAATTTTGCTTGTAGTTGATGTGCATTTGTCTTTTGTAGACAATAGTTATGTTATTTTTTACTTCGTGTTCACTATTGTTGTTATTTACTTTGTACAGAAATGGTCTAATTTAGTGGTCAGGGAAGCCATTGTTAAATAGTTCCTGTTTTACGTTATTGAATTCTTTATGAAAGAGTAGTCGACGGGATGAATTCTAGTTTGTACTTTTTGGAAGTTTTTTCATCACTACTTTTTTGTATATGAGTCAGCATTGACTTTTAAAGTTTTAGTGTTTTGTTTTGTAATAATGAGGTGATAAAAGTGTTGTTACTATATTATACGAGAACGTCTAAAAATGGAAGTTTTTTTTTTTTTGATTAAGTTCGTAAGTAAAATTAAGGACAGTGTATTTTTTCGAATATCGTCCTGAGGGTATTTATTTCTTTAGTGTTATTTTCTAAAATAAAATATCGTCTTCGTAGCGGACATATATTTTAAGTTTACATACCTGTTTAAATATCATATTTTCTACATGTGACGTAATAATTGGAGAAGCATGGGTCGACTGGATTTCCCATACTAACACCATTAGTTTGGGTATAAATGTTGCCATTATGGTCATAGAATAGGACTTTGGTTGAGTATGCGTGTAAATATTTATAGTATAAATGGTTTGATGGATGGTAGAGGGATATAATTCTTACAATGCACAGGATTGAGGATAATATCAATGTCATGCTTTCATAGACTGGGACGTTTCTAAAAAAATTCGACGTTAAGCGACGCTATTATTCCTTCGTTTGGTTAAGTAGTTTTTAAAATTTATGAGCTCTCAAAATTCCTGAACGACATCATCGCTCAAGAAAAATTAAATGAAGAGCTTTAGTGAGACATGTATAAATGAAGGATTGTTGCATATATATATATATATATATATATATATATATATATATATATATATATATATATATATATATATATACATATATATATATATATATATATATATTACTTATTACACATATATATATATTACTTGTTATATATATATATATATATATATTACATGTGTATATATATATATATATTACTTAATACATGTATATATATATATATATATACTTATTACATGTATATATATATATTACTTATTACATGTATATATATATATATATATTTTATATATATTACTTATTACATGTATATATATATATATATATATATATATTACTTGTATATGTATATATATATATATATTTATATATATTACTTTATTATGTATATATATATATATATATATATATATTTATTTATATATATTACTTATTACATGTATATATATATATATATTTATATATATTACTTATTACATGTATATATATATATATATATTACTTTATTACATATATATATATTACTTATTACACACACACACACACACATACATATATATATATATATATATATATATATATATATATATATATATATATGTATTGTGCTCCAAGCAAGGCGTGAAGCCACTAGGATGCAGGGGGTGCGGAAGATTTGGAGCGAGCAGATAAGAGTGATAGGAGAGAGGAAGAGGAGAAGGATAGTGGGTAGATCAAGGAATTGAGATGTCGATTGACATTACATTTGAATAGTTGGAGATTATAGCTTTCAGGGAAACAGTAATTGGGGAGGGTGTTCCACTGGCGAGAGGTGCGAGGTAAGGAAGCTATTGGAGTAGAAGAGACGGCTACATTTGAAGGTTTCACAGTGTAAGGGTGAGAGCGGGATGCCAGTCTCGTGGGGCGCTTGAATTCATGGAGTCTGAGAACCAGAGAGAGCAGCTCATCAGAGCAGTTACCATGGAAGTATTTGTAGAAAAGACAGAGAGAGGCGACGGCGCGTCTGTGAGAGACGACTGCAGACAAGACGCTAGATCAGGGCCAATCGATTACATATCCGTCTCTGGATCTTGTCAAGAACACCGAGGTAAGCAGAAGGTGCTCCAGCCCATATATGGCTGCAATACCCCATGCAAGGGCGAATGGTTGTTTTGTATATTTAGTAACGATTCAGGGAAAAATTTCCTGCGCGCCACAGAGAGCCAACATTCCTCGCGGTGGAAGAAGCAATTGACTCAATGTTCCATCTCAGGTCAGCAGTCAGCGTGAGACCGAGCAGACGCAGGGGAGTTGCTCAGGAAGTTGACTATCAGACATTTTAATGGTGGGCAGGGAAGGATATCTATGGTGGTTAATGGAGAGTAATTTAGTTTTTGTGGCGTTAAAGTTGACCGTAATTCTTGCCCCCAGTTAACAACAGATTGGAGGTCCATTTCAAGACGCACGGCAAGGTTAGTTTTGTCGCCGACACTAGATTTGTTTTGAGGCAGGAGTAAATTGTGTGTCGACTGCATAGATGCCGACTTTGGAATCTATAGCTTCAGGAAGGCCATTGATGAAAATAAGAAAGAGTGGGGCCAAGGATGGAGCCTTGGGGCACACCTGCGTTAGTGGGATAGAACTGGAGAATCCGTTGAGAACAACCTTCAATTCTCGGTTAGACAGGAATGATTGTATTAGATCAAACAGGTGACCTGTAACACCATACCCTGGAGCTTACGAAGGACGGCGTGCCAAACCTTATCGAATGCTTTGAGATGTCGAGGCCACGGCACGAGCCTCACCGTTATTTTGAAGGGCTTGGTAGACGGTTTCTTGGATGGCCGTAAGCACATCAGCTGTAGATCGTGCGTAGCGGAAACCATATTGCTTGTCTGAGAGCAGATTATGGGATGTAAGGTGATTAACCACTTCGGCATTGATTAGGGCTTCGAAGACTTTGCCGAGCAGGAATAGGAGACTGATAGGACGGTAATTAGAGGGGTCAGAAAGGTCTCCAGAGTTCTTAAACACAGGAACAATGGATGAGGACTTCCAGCAGTCAGGAAACATGATTCCTTGAGGCAGTAATTATACAGTTTAGAGAGGGCGGCTGCTAGCTCAGGCGCGCATTTCTTCAGGACAATGGCTGGTATGCCATTTCCACCACTAGCCTTGTGGGGGGTCTAAGGTGGAAATAATGCCCAGTACCAATGACTGTGTAAAGCCGCTCAGTAAGGCCTCAGTTCAAAGAGGGGAAGTCTGTATGGGTACACCGGTGAGTCGAGCGTTGAATTAATGAGAATTTCCGAGCAAAGCATTCAGCCTTGTTTTGGTAGAGGAGGTCAAGACTCGAACTGGTTGAATAAAAAGGTATGGAGGGTTTCGATTATTCAGGACACTCTTGCAGACTCGCCAATAATCTTTGGAGCCAAATTTGTGAGATGCAATATGTTCCTTCATTCGAGCAGAAAAATATTGACTTAGCTTGTTGAGGACACGCTTACACTCGTTGGTGGGCAGAGGCAAAGAGACGTCTATTGCAGTCCGACATGTCGCTACGGAATCGGTGAAAGAAGTGATTCAATGGGCGATGGCAGATGAGCAAGCAGCGGAGAACCAAGGGGAGGAGGCGACTTGACCTTTAATTTCCTTGAGGGGATGAAAGCGTCGATTCCAGCTTTAACCCAGGATGAGACCTCAGAAGCACATTCTTGGACAGGGAGTGTAAAGACAACATCCCAGGGGACATCGCGGAGGAAGTCAGGGAACGAGTCCCAATCCGCTATGTATATATCGTTATTTATATACATATATATGTATTTACATATCGTTCTTTAGTATTTATATATATACATATTTAGATATATAAATATATTCACTTACTTTTTGTTCAAAATCTGTGTATATGTTTGTGTGTGTAATCTCACAGATACATATTTATCCTTGAATAGAGACAAGAAAAATATCGATATTTTATTCATGAATAATATAGGTTATTATGAAGACAGTTTGAAGAATTTGACATTAATATCCTGAAAATAGGAAGGACGTGCTCACGGCCACACCACATTGAAAAACAACCTTCCTTACGATCACTGAATTTACGATCGCTGGTCATTATTTAAGTGGCTGACATCTTGCGATTAACAGGTGTTGTATGATTCGATGTGCGTAGGTGGTAAAGGATAAGAAGTCGGAATTGTTAATCGGAGTGCCGAGTTCTAATTTCTGTCAGATTACTTATTTTCACTTACGGGTAACTGCAGTTGAGAAAGTTATGAATCCACCTCTTCCCCCTTCCGCTATGGGTTAATAAGTAAGTGTTGTATCACTAAAATATTATTGTTTCCAAAAAGAAAAATTCTTACAATCAAAATTTTTTCAGGCCATGAATAAAAATGTTGATAAGCCGTAGAAAACGAATCAATAAATAAGAATGGAGGAAGGCAAACACGTGTACCTCATATAACAAACTAGTGAAATGTATTTTCACGTGAAACCTACGTAAATTTATTGAGAAGGAATGACAGTATTAAGGCAAACATCGGTCAGAGCTA
>CAHIKZ030005462.1:1207500-1270844 GCA_903632075.3 Acanthosepion pharaonis | reverse complement strand
TTTAAGTTTTCCGTTTTTTGTATTGTATATTTGTTTATTTAATTGTTGTAACCTTTATTTGCTGTCTATTTGTCCATATATTTGTCCTTGTGCTAACGTTTTGTATTGTATAATTTTCTTTTGTTTATTTGTTTTTGGTGTCGGCCATTTTGTAATTTGTAGCTAGCTCTGCCTAGTTTCGTATTTTCTTTGTTTTTTCCTTTTGTCTAAGCGTTTTTTTCGTTTGGAGTTTTTTTCTCTTTTTTTAATTTATTGTTTCGCCGTTAGGCGAACTTTTAATTCTTTATATAATATTTATTGTACGTGTTTTTATTTTGCTTGTTTGTATCACTTTCAAGTGAGCTTTGTGTTTTTGCGTGTTATCTTTATTTCTATTATTCCCCCCCCTTTTCCCCATCCCTTCCCTTTTATTAAAAAAATTTATTATGGATAAGAAGGAAAAAAAGCACCTTCGTTTTTAGCCATTAAGAAAAAACCAAACTTATCTGACTACCGAAAGTCGATAAGAAAACATTTATTTAACCCCCCCAAAAAGATCCACCGGATAAAGACAATCCCAATGAATACCCAGCCCTAGAATCAAGTTCCCTAGCGATGATGAAATCGCTGGGAAAAAAGATCAATTACCAACTAAATCTACGGAGGCCAATAATGGCAGAAAAAAAAAAGAAAAATCTACGGAGGCCAATAATGGCAGTAAAGAATGAAAAATCTACGGAGGCCAATAATGGCAGTAAAAAAAAAAAAATCTACGGAGGCCAATAATGGCAGTAAAATATGTGAAAATGCTACGGAGGCCAATAATGGCAGTAAAAAATATGAAAATGCTACGGAGGCCAATAATGGCCAAAAAAGACCAAAGTGACATGTTAGCCAAAAAAATGGCTCTCAAGAAAAAAAGACTGAGGCCGGGGAATCGCCCTCTTGTTGGTCGTCCCCACCAAAATGCATTATCAATCTTGCGGATTTCTTGGAGCGTGCTAAGAGTTACGCTCACCTTGTCGTGGAAGGTGGACTCTTAGAAGACCCCAAGAATTGAAGAAGATTGAAAAACGAATTGTGTCGGTTTTTGTCGTGGATAGGCGTTCGCGAAAAAATCTGTCGCTCGACTAAAAAACATAGTGTTGAAGTCACTAGAGTCCCTGGGGTTTAAGCCCCTTAGAATTGTTAAGGGAGCCAAATTCTTCATGTGGGACGTACTGCTACCCACGCCAGAAGACTGCGTAGCCGCGGCGAGCCGTGAACTGATCACTAAGGATTTGATCCTTCGAACTGAGTACGAAGGCCGCAGAAGGACCAGGGTGGCCGTATACGAGGTCCCTCCTCAGGTTATCGGGGGAACACCTGGCCGCATTCATGTCCCAGTATGGCGAAATTCTGGGCGCCTCCTGTGATAACCTGAACGGGGGGTGGAGCTTCGATATCATGTTAGACGAAAAAAGCCTTCCGCTCCATCCCCAACTGTCTGGATGTCGGGAGTTTGAAATTACCGGTCATTGTGACTGGCCGAAGACCGGTATGCTGGAGGTGTGGAGAGACTGGTCACCTTTCCTCCTCCTGCCCAGAGAAGAAGGCCTCTGGTAGTCAAGCTCCTGTTGACCAAAATTCCCCCTCTGATCGCGTCTCCAATTTCCGCCTCGCCTGTAATGGGCGTGCCAGCTTCCGGGACCGGGTCGGTTAATCCTCCGGTTGGTATTCCATCAAAGACCACATTCCCCAAAGAGCCTTCGCCCGCTGCTAGTGCTGTTGTGGAGAAGGGGAGGGGGAATGGCTGGTGGCTGGTAAGGCCAGAGGGAAGGCCAGACAGCGGGTCCTCAGTCCCCTGAAGCCCCAAGGAAAAAAGGCACATACAGCCCCACTCCCTCTGGCAACGTTGAGGGCGACGCCCCGGCCTCTCAACTCGAATTCAAAGAAAAACAAAAAAAAAATACGACCCTGGTTATGAGAAAACGGAAAAGATAAAAGAGCTTAAAAGAAACTAGATATCCAGTCTAAATCTCAAAACACAAATCCCACCCTTCCACGTCTTCTGCCCGGTCCGCACCTTCACCCAAAAGCAAACATTCCCTCCATCTACACCGTCAAAAGCCCGTCCTCAGAGTAGAGATCCCAGTCCCTATAAACATAGATCCTTTTACACTCCCTTCACACTCCCAGCCCTTCCCCTGTTAAACGAAGATCATCCCATACCCCTCTACATACTCCCAGTCCTTCCCCGTCAAGAAATCGGAAATGCCTCCTCCTGCTCCCCAAACGGGAGAGAAGCCCCTCCCAAACACAAAAAAAAAGAAAAAGAAAAACATATTTTCAACACGGGCGAAGATGTATGTAAAATTTCATCAGCGCAAGCAGAAAGAGCCCGTGACTATGGGAATAGGGTTAAAGAATTAAAATACCTCCTATCCATTAAGCAATACGCTGACTTGGATGTGGAGGTTCCGGAAAAATTCCTGCTTGCCCAAAGGGTCCTTACTGTGGTAAGAACAGGACCTGCAGCCAAGCTGGCCTGGACAATGATAGAGGAGGCCATTAGTGCTTGCAAAATGGCTTTTGCCAATAGCCATTGTTCAAAATGAGCAATTGAAACAGCTGGCTAATCGTTGTACTGGGAGGGTCCCCGTTTTAGTTCATCCCTCCTCTATAGAGCACTAAAGTTAACATTCCCCTGGGATATCGGCGGGATCTCCCAGGACGGTTCCATCAAGAATGAGATGGGCCATGGGTCTATGGGAGAGGCCGTCGGTATCCTTACCCCGGCCATGTTTAATTCAGGTAAACAACCCTAATTGGACTTCTTGATGGCTCTCTGGTTAGCTACGTTAAATGTGCGGGGCCTGAGGTCCGAGTCTCGCAGGGCGAGGCTCTCTCGTGACCTTCAGCGCCTCCCGGGGTGAATGTTTGTTGTGTGCAAGAGACCCGGTTTTCTTCTCATGACCATGAGGATATACTGTCTAAGGGGTTCGCCCTTTATTCAGCATGTTTTGATGGTCGTTCGAGGGGTGTCTCTTGGCTAGTGAGCAAGTCTTTGAAGGCTGCATGTACCCTTGTCTTCGCAGATCCGGCGGGCAGGCTTTGCGTGCTGGATGTTACTATAAAGGATAAGGCTTTACGTCTCATTGGGGTTTATGCGCCCAATGTTCATGCTGAGCGGCCTGCTTTGTTTCGGCAGATCGAGCCGTTTTTGAAGACTTCTCGTCGGGTAGTCTTAGCGGGGGGATTGGAATGCCGTCCTTGACCCCGGATAGATCGTATAGGTAAAAAACCGGGTACTAACAATCCTGATGTGAAGGCATTTCGGGACTTTATCGGCAGGTTCGATCTTGTCGATAAGTACCGGAATGAGCACCCCAGGAGGTAGCATGGACTTGGACAACTAGTGGCGACTCGGCTCCTGGCTCGCTTGCGAGCTACCTGGACCGAGTGTTAGTTAGAGAGTCGACGTAGGGCTCTTAGAGTGTCCAAGTTTCCACTATATAGTTTATACGGATCATAGGCTTGTCCGGGTCCGTGTAAACTTAGATAAACCTAAAGGTTAGAATGGCTGGTTACTGGAAATTTAACTGTTCACTTTTTGGTGAGCAGGATTTCCGGGACCAGCTGCTACTAATGATTCAGAGGGAATTGACGGGGGCGGTTGTGGGTAACGCCTGGTGGGGAAAATTAAAATCAAAAATTAGAACGTTTGCTGCCGATTTTAGTCGTCGACTCAATCTAGATAGACTAGCGGCGCAAACGGCTTTAGAAGATAAAGTTGATCGGGCCGTCAAATCCCGTGTTAGTGGGGACATAGTCTTAGCTAAGGCAGAGTTGGCCTCCTTGCTTATCAAGAAGGATCAAGCTCTGGTAGTTAGGGGCTAGGCTAAAAAGAATGTCTTCTGAGGCGACGAATATGGCCGCAGAATTGCGCGCAGAGGAAAATCGGAACGCGGATAAGCGACATATAGCGTGCGTCACATTGCCGGGTAAGCGGACCGTGACTACAAGCGCGGGCATATGCGAGGCCTTTCGGCTTTACTTTCAAGATCTTTTCACCAGGGTGCCCGGTCTGAGCTCTGCTCAGTTCGATGCCTATTTGGCTGACTTTCCCTGCCTTGAGGCAGCTGAAGCGGCTAGGGTGCGAGGGTCCCATAACAGAGTCGAAATCTGGGATGCGCTGAAGCAGGTTGGCCTGGATAAGTCTCCGGGACTAGATGGACTTCCCTACGAAGTGTACTTGAGGCTGTCGCCCGTTTTTGTTCCTTTGCTGCAGCTGATTTACAACCACTGGATGAGGCAGGGGTCTTTACCTCGACGCTTCACCAGGGGTGTGATCAAAGTTGTTGCGTAAGGACAAGAACGGTGGGGATGGGTTAGGGAACTTTCGCCCTTTGACGATGTTAAATACTGACTTAAAGATTTTGGCGAAGATCTTAGCCAACCGTTTGCAGCTTGTCCTGTCTCGTCTGATTGGCCCCGAACAGACTTGTGCTGTGAAGGGCAGGACTATTCAGGATAACCTTCATATGGTACGCTTGATCTTAGAACAAGTCGACAGTGAAGCCGCGCTGATCAATTTAGATCAGTCCAAGGCCTTCGATAGGGTTGACCATCGGTTTCTGGAGGCTGTCCTGTCGGCGGCCGGTTTCGGAGCCGACTTTCGCTCCTGGATCCGTCTCTTGTATGCGACCCCCGGTGCGCTGGTGGAAGTGAATGGGGTGAGGTCGGAGCCTTTCGTATTGTCTCGCTCCATTCGTCAAGGTTGTCCGCTATCGCCCTTGCTTTACGTTCTTGCGTTGGAACCATTCCTTCGCAAGTTAAAGGCGAATCCGGTTCTGCGCGGAATTTCCCTACCTGGCGCTACCACCTCGGCCAGGTATTCTGCCTATGCTGACGACGTTTCGGCTCTTGTGTCGAGCAGAGCCGAGATTGACGAAGTCAGCAAAGAAATCAGTGGGTATGAGATGGTAACAGGGGCCAGGATCAACCGCGATAAGTCTGTGGGCTTGCGGTTGGGTGCGTGGAAGGAGTTTCTCTTCCCGGACCTTTCCTCTGGACGGATGGGCCGATCAAGATACTCGGCGTCTGGTTCGGTCCTGATCTCCAGTTGAAATGAACTGGTCGGAGGTACAAGGAAGGCCGAGGTCGCGGTTAATCTGTGGTCTCGGAGGAGACTTTCCCTGAAGGGAAGGGCGGAAGTATGTGTTTCACACATCTATCCGATCCTCCTCTACCGACTCTCTGTGCTTCCACTCCCGTATGCCCGGCTAATGTCATTAGTCCGGACCTTGTTCTCTTTCTTATGGAAGGGCAAGGCCCCATGGTATCTCGCGAGGTCTGTTGCCTCCATCCCTCTGAGGGCGGTCTGGGGATGCCTAGCATTGAGATCCGTCAATATATGCTTCGCATTACCTTTTAGACCGAATGTGTCGTGGGTCGAATGAGGAGGGTGCCTTTTGGAAAGAAGACGTCCAGAAACATTTTCCATCCCTGAAAAGTGTGCACTCGTGCGAACAAGAGGCCGGCCGTTTACCACGTGCCGAGTGCTCTTTTTTATCGTGAATGTCGTCGCGCTCTGAAGCTCCTCTTACGGGCTTCGGATGGTCTCTCAACGCCCAGGCGTTGTCTCGCAAGGCATTATATCAAGTTTTTAGTTAGGGGTCCGTACAAGATGATCTGATTGGCGAGCTCGGTCTTACGAAGCAGGAGGCTCGCTCGATATGGCCTTGGGCGCCCGGGTTGAAATGTCTCAATAACGATGAGGCATCACTCACCTGGCTGGTGACTCGTGAAGCCCTCTGGGTCGGCAAGAGACTTTGTTCAGCAGGCTTGGAGAAATATCCAAACTGTCGTCGCTGTACGGGGGAAGTCGAGACTATTGGTCACGCCTTCTTTCAGTGCAGGGCGGTAGTGCCGTTGTGCAGGTTTGTTGAAGGCCTCATGGTTCGCATGCTGCGCGGAAAGTTTTTGTCCTGGAAGCCAGTTCTGTTTGTAGCAATGTGGTGCCGCAGATGACGAAGGCTGAACACTATGTGTTCTGTTGCTTACTAGGGGTTATGAGAGTCGTGATTTGGACGACGCGTCAGAAGGGATTCCATGAGGGCGAGAAGTTCACTTCTTCCCAACTGATCTTGTTCTTTAAGCATCAGCTTAAAGTCAAGATCAGGACGGAAAAACGGCAGCTCACCTCATCGGAATTCAGCAAAAGGTGGGTGAATCTTGCCCGAATGTGCCGAGTAAAAGGGGCTGACCTAGAGTGGCATTTGGATGCCGGTTAGGCATTAAGAATATTGTTTTCCTGGGTTAAACCTAGGCAACCCATCCCGGAGTTAGGTTAGAGTAGGTTTTTTGCATTTCTTCTTTTAGTTTTTTCTATTCTGGTAAACTTAGCTAGGGTGTATTTGCTCATTGGTCCCCTTTTATTTCTGTCCCCATTTTCTTTTTCCTTCAGTTTAACTCCCCATCCCCTCCCTCTTTTTTAGGTGGTCAGTGATGTCAGTTCTCTGGTAGATGCGGGGCGCCTTTCGTTTCGTGTGTGGGTTTTTCGTATTTGTTGTTGTGTATGAATGAGTGTGTGCCTGTGTGAATGTTTGGGAAGGATGAGTGTGGCTTTATTTTTTATAAAGTCCCGCATCGATTTCGTCCGGTTAACTGATATTTCTGCCACATTCAAGAGTTTGTGGGGGGTTTTATTACTAACACTAATTTTATTTAGTTTCTTGTAAATATATTTTGCCATTTTGTATATATTCATTGGGGATCATTTTTTAGAAGTTGTTGTTTTTATGCCCCTCCCCCCACAGACAATATTTTGTAAATAAGGGGTTTATTTAGGTTTTTTCATGGAGTCAAAGAGGCATTTTGGTGTTTGTAGTAAGAAAGGTATGGATAAATGTGTTGTTTTGGTGAAAGGATTATTGTTCTGTATGATAGGGTCAGTGATTGTGGCTAGCTAAGTTTTAAGCTAAGACAAGTGATGACCGTCCGTTACCCCAACCCCTTTTTGGCCTTTGTGCCGCATTTGTACTAATGTACAATAAATAATAGATAGTAGAGATTAAAGAAATTGAATCCAGAGACTCTGCCCGACTGCGATTTAGTCAACCCATTATGCAGGAACAGTCTTCCCAAGAATATACCAAACTAACTGTAAATATTGTGTACCTATTCTTTGTTTCAATACATTTTGTTAACGTACATTTTGTGTTGTATTATTCCATGCTTATTTAAGCTTCAACATGAATAAATTAACATTTATTTATTTTAATGGCGAAAACGTTGATCTATTTTATTTGGAGAAAATATTTTTCGCAATTTGCAATGATGACACTGGGATTAACACATGTTGTTGCATGCAATTTGTTTCTAATTTATTCATTTGAAAATGCAAAAAAAATATGTTTTTAAAATAAAATAAAAAAATTTATTCTGCATAGAAAAAAATAATTTGAACTTTTCTCATTTCTACAGCAAAATATTTTTACACCTCTGATCTTCCTTAATGAAAATCTCCAATGGTTTAAAATGCTGAAAACGTTACTTTCAACGAAAGGCTAAAAAATTCAAGAAACATCAGACTTAGTCATTGTTATGCGAGTGGTTTTGTCGAACGGTGCCAACAAAGCAACTGGCATTAATAAGTAAGGGAGGTTACTCTGGCATTTAATATTTATTTTCCTTTGACAACAGCTTCTCTCAACCTCTTAGCGTGACAGAGAATGTGAGTGAACAAGTGAGAATGAAACAAAAACACAACATTCTAATAAACGTTATTTTCTTCATTAAATTAGACGTGCCTTTCAGAAAGCGACAACCGGCCGCAGTTTGCCCATGGCTGCTCTACAACAATGTAAATATATCCTTTCGAAATTTAGCCTACCCATAAACTCTGGCAATTTGGAGGTTAGCAATTGACTGGATATTTCTGAGTTTATTTTGTCTCCATAAATTGTTCAGTACTTTCATTCACACAACTCGTTTGCACGGCTTTCAACAACTTACGCAGATATTTACCATTGTGAACAAAGTTCACGATTAGTAATGCCTGCGAGGAGAAGAGATGGGGACATATTCTCTCTTCCAATTGTATTTCAGTGAAAGCAAACGCAACAGCAGAAATTTGAACAAAAGACACTAAATTACGGTAAAGTTAAAAGGTCAGCCATGAAGATTCTGTCGACAGCGCTTTTTCTCCCTGCAACATTTACCTTTGTTTTGATTTCATTTTAACATCATTTGAATCAATTTTTATTGCTTCTCAGGCGACTTCTCTGCTTCAATATTGTTTTTCAGTCTCGTATAAATATCTTCTAATGATGAAAAATAAGTTTTCTATTGAATCAATATCCAGCAATATGGATGGGGGAATTTCATTAATTTGATATCTTTGAAACCTTTTCTTTTTAATTTATGTTAGTAAGGTGGGGCAATATTCAGTTCTGATGGATGTGAAATAAAATTGTATTGAATTGATACAGACTTTGGCTGAAAGCTTCTTGCTTTATGACGTATCACTCAAACGTCTTGTTCATGAACATAATATTATTCTCTGCATTTAACTTGGGTACATCCACGAGATCGCTAAAAAAAACTTGACGAAAACAAAATTTAATGTCTAAATGTTTATGTTATTATTAAGAGGAAAGATCAAAGTATTTTGGGGGTATTTTTTTACATTTTTTAATCGTTCCTAGCATGTACGAAATTTGTTAAAAATCTAGTTTTTTTTTTTGAGTCAGCAAAATTGACCCTTTTTTTTCCATTTTATAAAAAACTGGAAATCTCACTTTGAAATTCTTTTAAATATCAATTATCTTTTCAAAACTTATTTTAAGAAAATAAGAAATTATAATGTTTATGTAAAATATTTTGAACCAAGCTTAACTTAGCTTCTGCGCCGAAAAGATGTAATTTGAAAATAAAACAAAGCAGGTCATAAAATTTCTCATCACTTGACAGGTGATAAATGGCATATTGACGGATTCCATGAGGCTAATTTGTTCTACGGAAGGAGAAAAGTGAAATAATTTACATTTAAGTGAACAAATTATTTACCTTGTTATTTTTAAGGAAAACTTTCAGCGCTCTAATTTTTTTTTGTATTTTACGTTTACGATGCTTTATGGAAAATATATTATAAAGAAATTAAAATAAGACTGTTAAGAGTGAGACTTAATTTCATAAGAAAGGTATCTAATTAATTTATAGGTATATTTCTTATGAAATTTTATCAGAAGTGTACATAAAATACTATAAACTATACATTTATTATATTTTCCCGAGTTATTTTATTTTCATTCATTTTATTATTAATTTTGATATTTCATTTATGGAAAAAATGTCATAACTGAGATTAATATAAAAATAAGATCATATAAATTTCATAAGATGATACGGGTACTTGTAGGTACCCTTTTCAGTTGAAACTGAAAAATCAAATTAACTTCTCTACACGTGTTTCGCAAAAGTAAAGGCCTTAGCAGCCGAGAATAATCCTTAACTCAAATAACGCAACTTAATTGTATTCTGGTTGGTCTTCCGTACTTTATAATTACAGCCCGACTATAAACACAAAATTACATTTCTTGATTACTGCGGATCTTCTGATTAGTCAAAATGATACAATTTACAACGCGCTAAAAAAAAAGATCTATCTCATAAGGAGACTTCGGAAACCCGATGCGGCTTTAAACTAATTTTATATTTTAACAACTTAAATGTAAAAATCGTTTATAATTAAGAAATAACAAATAATTGTATTAAAAATTCATTTTTCATCGAAAAAATTTTTTGCTTTCAGAAAATATTGTTCATATTCATAAAAAATAAAGCAAATAAAATCATTTAAAATTAAATAATATCTTTGTTTTATTGAGTTTTGTATGTTACAATTCTGAGATGATTTTCAGGTAGTGGAGGCACAATTAAAGACAAAAAAAAAACATGATTTGCATTCCTCAAAGCCTTATGCTTTTTAACTAATCACTAAACCCGATGCAATTGAATTTCTAGCGTTTTTATAAAATTAGTTGGTGGGGGGAGGGTAATAAATATAAAAAGATATTTCTGCCATGACTTTAATAAAAAAAAAGAAAAACAATCATAATTTCGATCATCTATAAATAGTTCCTGAAAGTTTCATTAACATCCGACAATTATTTTTGCAAGATTTTCCAAATTAATGTGTGTCATACCAAAAAAAAAAAAAAAAAAAAACGTGCTAAAAATTGTCTGTTATTTTACTAGTTCCGGTGATACAAAGAGAAACAAGGTTTTTTTAATCAAAATTTAGAATGTTCTAAAAAGAAGGAAAATTTTTTTAAAATAATTAAATAAAACAACTTTGGTCTTTCGTCTTAACATAAGCATTTAGACGATAAAATTTTGTTTTCGGCAAGGTTGGCGTCTTTTTCATCAAGCTATGCTCTTTTTTAGCGATTTCGTGGAGGTACCTAAATTTTAACTAACCGAGGTCATCGACTTTGAAGGAGGGGTTGCCAATGCCAGCTTGGTCGTATTTGCCTTCGTAGTTGAAATCAGCTTTGGCTATTTAGTGAGTCAGTAGCTCAGACATGGCTGCTGTACAAACCGCAAAGCCTTTTTTTCCTGATTGGTAAGAAAAAAATGTTTTATGACCCTGGTATTTTGGGGCGTTATATCGGAAATGGGTGCGCGCAGTCGGGTGATGTTCCGGGTCTGTTTTCGTTTTATAAAGCTATGAATGTCGACGTTTGAGATCCGACTGGGTACGACATTTGTTTTAATATTTCCTCACATCACAATTCATGATATCTTTTTGATTTTGTTGGCAACTCTGTAACTAAGAGGATGATGTATAAATCACAAAGCAAGTGTTACATTGGCAAATATAAAATATATAATATGTACTTGATAAATCTTCATTCTACTAAAATATTATCCCCTTCAAATCTCTGAGAAGTAGCAATCTAGCATAAGCACTTCATACAATCCATATTTTCCCCACATTCATACCACGCGATATCTTCGTCATCCTGTTCGTGTCCCTCTCAAAGGAACACGTACAAATCATATAGAATGAAGGATCCTCTATGTTGTATTGGCTAAGGATGACTTGGAATCCAAGTCATGCAGTCTATGACGCAAGCCAGTCACCAAGGCTGAGTGTGGGGCAGTAGAGCTTTACCCCACACCACCAATGTAAAAATTATTCGCCTGTCTGTGAATGTGACAAACTAATTTGAGAAAATGCACTTCTATCAACAGGACATGGCTTTGATACCCCTCTCCATTAGACTTAGTAATACTACTATGATGACCTTATATATTAAAACAATATTTATTCATATCAATCGGGTTTTTCTAACCAGTTCATAAGCTGTCTTTAATTAGGTTTATCTATAGCCGAATTAACTCAGTTGGGAGAGTGTTGACTGAAGATCTAAAGGTCCCTGGTTCACTTCCGGTGTTCGGCGATTTTTGCATTTTTTTTAACTTCTGGAGGAGGCGCAATATAATATGGCCTGTGCGCCCAAATAAAGACAGTCAAAGTAGGCCCGCTAATATTTATAAATTAAAGACATGAAATCTGGCAGGTGAAAGTTAAAAGGACAGCAGAACAAGGGTATTTTAAAAATTATGCAAAAAATTATTTACACCACACACAAAAGTACGTTTTTGGATTAAAGGAACATAAACAAAAAATGAATCAAGTCATGCAAGCAACAATTAAACAAATGAAGGGATACTGACCGACTAGAAGATTTAGATACGATAACTGTGACTAAATGTTAAAAGTAGAATCCATGTAATTTGAGTTGGCATGTAAGTTCACAGTTCAAAAGTTCAGTTCAAATGTCCGTCGAAAGTATTGAAAAGGTGCTGGTTAAGACCAACGATGAACCTTCCGTATTATTTTAAATCAAAGTTTACTGAATATGTTATTTGAAGTCTGGACGATATAGCCAAAGAGAAGAAAGTTCCATTTAAATCTGGTGCTGACGTTGAGTAGTTGCTGGTTAAGTCCGATGGCGAACCTTCCGTAGTATTTTAACCGAAATGTACGGAGTAGGTTATTTTAGTCTGGACGATATGCATGCAGCAATTACCTAAACCAGGTGAGTTAGGTTGACAGGAGAGCCGGAAGGAGGGACCTATGCGTAGCCGGAAGTTAAGGTCCAATTAACGCCGATCAACCAGGTGAGTTAGGTTGAGATATAGATGCCGGAAGTAGGAACCATGGTGTTGCCGGAAGTTCAAAGTATAAAATGTCTAAAAATGTTCAAAAAAGAATATTCAGTCTAAGTTCGTAACATTGAAACAACTGAAAAGAGATTAGGTTTATTATAAATCTCAAAGAGACTTAATATAGTACATTGAAGGGCGTGAAGAAAAGGTCAAGGTCATGACAAGGTCAAGGTTATAACTTCTGTCCTTGATCAAGTGAACGGAGTAGTGAAGAGGCTATAATACTTCTCATTGATTATATTAAAACATTATGATTATTTATTATCAGATATTCAGAATAAAACAATAATTCAGAATTAGATTCAGTAACCATTCTGAATATTTTTGAAAAGGTGGACATAATCAAAAAGTAAGTAGAAACCATTTGAAGTTGTCCAACGCTTATTAAAAACAAACAATGTCAAATTTTTGGAAAGAAAGATTGATGGATCCTGTTAATTTCACAATTGCAATTAATTGAGCGTTTGATTGCATCAACCATATAAAAAAATTTTCAGATGAAAAAAAGTCGCCTCTATTTTCGCAACTTGAATCATTTTAAATAACATTTTTGTTCTCCATTTAAATATTTTACCACTAGTGGTTTTACTAATCCCTCCAAATTTTCAGCCAAACCAAATAAGTTTCACCCAGGATATGGTAGAGCAAACTTGGCATCAACTAAAAGAATAAACATATTTCTGATTTTCAGAGAATTTATTAAATATCACAAAGAAAATTAAAATCATTTCATTTTGAAAAATCTAATGTCAAACGAGGTAAAGTTTTCACAACTTAAAATATGTAACAAAGTATTTAAATGCCCAGATAAGAGTATAAGAGTCATGTTTTGTCACAATCATTTGTGGTCACATGACATTAATATGCTCTTTTAAAATTTGTCTTGAAATCGGCTGACACTGTCAACTTTTATTTTCTTCTCCATTTGTTATATCAAATCTTAAGGATGATTTATTATCAACCGGCATTTTTGTAATCAGTTCAAAAACTGACTTGAAATCGTCATAATTGTCATTCTGAAATAGCGGAGTTGGGTGACCGTTAGTCCGCAAGGCTATTTCTATTCAGTTTAAAAGCAGTCTTGAATCTGCGATTCTCGTCAGCCGAAAGAGCTCTGTAGGCATAGCGTTAGACTGAAAATCTAAGGGTCTCTGGTTCCATCTCTAGTTGTTTCGGTATCCTGTGGCTGACACTGCTGATATTTTATTTTTCGTCAATGGATATATTAAAAGTTAATGTTCTTTTTATTATCAGCCGGATTTTTGGAACCAGTTCAAAAGCTGTCTTGAAATCATCATTCCGAAATAGTGGAGTTGGGAGACCGTTAGTCTGAAAAGCTAAGGGTACCTGCTTCCAACGGTTTCAGCATATGGTGACTTTCACCAATATTTTTTTTTCTTCGCTAATGGTTATATTAAAAATAAATGTTCTTTTTTTATTAACAGCCAGGTTTTCTAATCAGTTTAAAATCAGTCTTGAAATTGCAATTCTCGCAAGCCGAAATAGCGCAGTTGGGAGAGCGTTAGTCTTAAGGGTTGCTCCCCCACTTACGGAAAAACCCCTCATATAAAATTTATCGTCTGCTAACAATTCTGTTTCATCATACTTATCAACACGTTAGGCTGTCCATAATTCGATCAAGACGTCAGAAAAACAAGACCCCGTTGTTAAGAAATGCTTGTATACAACATTTTATGTTATAAGTAATATTTGTTTTAAAAGAGATTAATTTAACTTTAATTTTGCTAATTTTCCCAAATAACGTTTCAGAAATATGTATTTTATTTTTGCAGGATTTTTAAAACCGAGAATTAACTTTTGTTCGCAAATGTGTCAAAATGGCCGATTTTATTGAAAGAAAATCGATTCGGATCAATATAATTGCTGTTTGAAATACACCACAGAATATTTTGCTTACTGAAAATAGTAAATTTTAAATCCTTCATCTTTCAATTAAAGTTAAAATGAAAACTTCAAGAAAGCCTTTGTATTTTTAAAATTCATTTAAAACCTTAGGTATACCGAA
This sequence comes from Acanthosepion pharaonis, assembly GCA_903632075.3. Lineage (NCBI taxonomy): Eukaryota > Metazoa > Mollusca > Cephalopoda > Sepiida > Sepiidae > Acanthosepion > Acanthosepion pharaonis. The sequence continues at coordinate 1,256,617 of CAHIKZ030005462.1, read as the reverse complement.
TTAGTGGAAGTACCTACTATAATTTGTGGATGTGTTTGTGTTTCTATTTCTTTATTTTTGGATGAAGTAACAACCCACATGAAAATCGCTTAGAATAACATTATTATTATCCATACATTTATAATTAGTGTACCTCTACTCAAAGTCTGTCTTTAAGTGCTCATCCCTTGATTTTCCTTAGGATGGTTTACACTTTTTCTCTGCCTGTCGTATGATGCGAGATGATGCAGTGATTTCTTACAACTGGTCTGATTCTCGGACTTTCGCGGGTTCGCTCATAAAGGAAAGACGCATGAGAGAGAGATAGGGAAGGACTCATAAGGGAGAGATAGGGAAGGACTCATAAGGGAGAGATTGGGAAGGACTCATAAGGGAGAGATTGGGAAGGATACATGAGGGAGAGATAGGCAAGGACTCATAAGGGAGAGATTGGGAAGGACGCATAAGAGAAGGATAGGGAAAGGATTCAGAAGAGATCGATACGGAACGACTCATAAGAGAAGGATAGGGAAAGGACTCATGAGAGAGAAATAGGGAAGAACGTATATGAGAGAGTTTTAGAAGTACGCTTGAGAGAGAGATAGAGAGAGAGAGATAGGGAAGTATGTATAAGAGAGAGATAGGGAAAGACGCATAAGAGAGAGATAGGGAAGGATGCATAAGAGAGATAGTGAGGGACGCATAGGAGAGTGATAAAGAGAGACGGTCTGCCGTTATATCAATTTCATCACACTTGATATTAGTAGTTTGTTTCACTAAATATTAGTAGTTTGTTTCACTAGAATTACATGAAATAAATTTAAATTATATACTTGTAAAATATATTTGTTTCATTAATATTTTTCTTGCGGTGTCAATGGTATAAATACAATCAGAATTTTTGTATCCTAATTATTCCAATATGACGTTTACAAGACTCAGGTTGTACAGGTCATATAAAGGATATAATAAAGTTTTTATAGGCTCGTATTCTTTTTTCCAATTATTTTTCGTTTAATTGTAATCATGGCTTGTTTAACCAAAATAATACCTCATAAATATAGCCCAGGCTGTACCATTTACTAATAATTTTACTAATTTTATTAATTACTATTTTTTCTTGATTTACCCTGCTGAAATTGGAGTGCGTCTTATACACCCATGCGTCATATATGCCGTTAATTACGGTAATACCTGAAATCATGCATTTTTGCCGTTTGTTCCGGATTCCAATCAATCCACAACAAATAAAATGGCAGATTTTTAAATATAAAAATATTTTTATTTTCGCGTGTTTTTACAACTAAATTTTTCGTATCGTATATGAGTGTTCTTATAGTTCTTGTTTGTAGTTGTTTATTGCCGATAAAAAGAAATATGATTTCTTCGCGTATATGTGTGAGAAAAAAGAGCCAAGGGAAAAAGTGAGGAGGAAAGTGTAAGTGTCACGTAGCTTGGTGAGTAATACAGCTGAATGAGTAGAGAAATCTCTTTTAAACCGTGATCGTGAAGTATTGTCGCATGTATCTCCTTACTGGCTTGTCTGATCTAGAAACTTTGCTTATATACTCTTCAAAGGGATCACAAAGAATTTTCATTTTATTGTTGACGGGAACGCGACCTGTAAATGTTAAATATTTTCAATTTTCAGAAGCCATTTTTTGTCATTTGATGTTTGACTGTCTTGATGTTTATTTGCGTCTTCGCACCATAACATTTGCAAGTGGAAATTTTGGAGCACCACAAAAATATTTCTTCACAGCTCCTTACATTTGTCGTTGTATTGGAACAATTCAGGTTGTCTTCTGCGTACCTACAATAAATCAACTTCCTGTTCGATTTCTTTTTCTTCCTTGGTGGCAGACGTCAGAACTTACACTAAGTTAAAACATAATATGATTTATTTTTTCATAGCTCATACATATAAATATATTTATAAATATAAATGACAATAGGAAAACTGTAATAGTTGCCAACGCGTTTCGTCCAATGTGGACTTTCTCAAGGCAAAATACGAAATGAATTTATTTAAACAAAGTAACTAATAATAACAAAAACAAAATGTCCTTAGCAACTGGAAGAATTTAGAGAACGCTATTTTCATACTGTTAACTGAAAATTACGTCAATTACTGTCACGTGTGGAGATATTGTTATTATTGCTGTGTTGACGGATTCAACCATTTTCTCTGACTAAGAACATTTTGTTTTTGTTATTATCAGTTACTTTGTTTTAATATTTTTATATTTATAAATATTGTCTTTTCTATAGGTAAATACACACACACACACACACACACACACACACACACACACACACACATATATATATATATATATATATATATATATATATATATATATATATATGTAATAGCTAGAAAAAGGCAAAATTTATAAGGCGTTTATAAAAAAAAAAAATAAAAAAAAACAACCGTTTTCATCCCAGGACTTACTGAGTCTGAATGTTATTGGAATCTAATTTCTTGAAATTCTTCATTTATTTATTTTTTCTCCATTGCATTCCATTCGTTAATTCAATTTAAACGCTTTTGTATGTTATTCCCAGAAAAATAAACTTGATAAGTCCTGAGATGAAAACGCTTTTTTTTTTTAGCTTTTTAAAAAATGCCTTATAAATTTTGCCTTTTCCTAGCTATTATTAAATTCTGTACCACAAAAAACTTACTCACGGTCTATATATTCCCTACATTTTCTTTTTGTCTTTTTTCTCTTAATCTCTGAAGAACCTTTAATAGAATTGAAACATGTTAGTTTGTTACGTGTTTTTTATTTGTTCTGTTACCTTATCATCCTGTCGGATTCCGGTCCATATTTGATCTACATTTTATCTTTAAATAAATATATATATATATATCTATATATCTATATATATATATATATATATATATATATATATATATATATATATATATATATATATATATATATATATATATATATATATATATATATATAGAGAGAGAGAGAGAGAGAGAGAGAGAGAGATATTCAAATAAAGAGAAATAATACTCGGATTAACAAAATACAATTCTTTAGCATTTATGTTTTAAAAAATATGCTCAGTACAAATATACAATATTAATATATAAATATTTTTACAAATATATTATCATCGCTTATATATATATATATATATATATATATATATATATATATATATATATATATATGCACACACACACACACACATACACACACACACACACACACACACACATATATATATATATATATATATATATATATATATATATATATATATATAAAATTCTCAAAATATTTGCTACCTCAGTTTGTTAATAGTAATTTTATTGTAAATCATGGACTTGCATAAGAAATGCTGACATCATGTATTTTTGTTTTTGTAAATTTAGGTCATTAGGTCGTTTTCTCACAGAAAACAATCAGATTATATTTTTTGAAGGAACAGAAGCAAGAAAGATTAACGAGAAAGCACAATCATTGATTGCTTTGTCACAAGCAAGAATAGTTGCGTTTTTCCAAATTTAGAAATTGAGTTACTTCTTCGTACCGAACAGCAATTTCGTGCTCATAACGAGGCTTGCCAATTTCGTGCTCATAACGAGGCTTGCCAATTTCAGTGCTGCGCTAATAAACGCAAAGCTAATTTGCATCTGCCGTAAAAAAAAATATCGTGATATTCTGTTAACTCCTTATAATTAAAAGGCTTTCACAAGTTCGATTGAATATTTTTTTTCCAATTATTATATTAATAGGTAATAATTGTAAAGGGAGCTTAATTTACCACTTAATAACAATAGAATTTAATATCCGACAGTGTCTTTTATTTTCCCTATAGTATCATAAATAATAAGCTTACAGCCATATTACGTTGAAACATCGGTTCCTGTAAGATCACTAAAGTAAAGCAAAGTCGAGCCTAGTCAGTAACTAGATGGGTAGCCAGTTGGAAATATCAGTTTCTGTAAGCTTGGATGTGCGAGTGGTGTAATATATAACAACCCAGAATTGAAAATCGGAGTTCCAGTTCTTGTCTGGTTCGTTATAGACACTTACGCGCAAATACCCTTGGGAAAGGTATCAATTCACCTATTCCCCCCCGGCTATGGGTTAATTAGTAGGTCTTGTATTATTAAATCATTATTATCCCCCAAAAATAGAAATTCTAACAAACTTGGAATAAGATGCAAAAGTTTGATAAGCCCTCAAAAATAAAACAATCAATGAACCAATATAAAAAAAAAATGATGGCACATTAGGGTACGTTCTTACTGTTAAGTTTCATATGTGAATATTTAAATATATTTGTTCAGTATTAATATATAATAATTCTTTTGGTATCAGTTTATTACTTGATAATAGAAAAATAATAAATATAGAAAATGATACCCCTTTTATGTCCAGTAGAATGCTATCCATAAGATTAAAAAAAAAAATGACAGAATATTTTGTGTCCTTATAGTCATTAAGTTTTCACAAGATATCCCTATCTAGCTATTTCAGCAGTAAAATGATGTAGCCTCGTCGTCAATTTAGTAATCAATATTACTATGCTTAAATTCGTGAGGTCGAGATACCAAAAAGCACAGTTGAACAATTGCCATAAAAAATAATTATAGAAAAGACACAGGGAAGCCACGATATATTGTATACCCACCTTGCGCTGGGTGGTGTCTCAGGCGACGGTCTTGAGGCGATCATAATAAAATTGTCTTCCTCTCTTTTTTTTTCTCTCGGTCAGGGTATAGCAGGTTGTTCTTTTAGTTTGGAGGTAAATTGAGTACTTCAACAAAAGGCATTTAAAGCTTATCTATTTTATTAAACACGTCGACGTGTACATTTTAAATTAATCAGTGGGGTCTTTCTATCACCCCTACTGGAGAGCAAATTCCTGGAACACGAAATTAACACGTTTGAATTTTTCGACGCGTAAAACTTAACTTCTTGAAAACACATTCTATCTCTCTAACCTTCCCACGCTAGTTTTAACCAATCAAAAAGGACTTCCTTTGTTTTGTCTACCATCAGACCTCAAAGTTCAGTCTCAGAAGGTCTGAGACAAAATACAATGTCACTAAAAAAATAATAGTCTGAAACTATTATTTAACAGATACATCAATGAGAAAGTGACTGAAGCCGAGATGCCAGGTCATGACCGATAACATTACAGACCCTTCACTGGGTTTTATCGATAATCCTGAGATATACTACAGGAGCACCAGATCATATATGGCAGCAATGTTCAATGAACGGACGAATAGTTGATTTACAAAATGTGCAAGATAGATACTGTCGAGAAAAATTGTATGGCACAACACAGTGAACCAACTTTCCTAGCAGCAGACCTAGCAGTTGATTTAATATAATCTTTTCACTTCATGTCAATGGAAAACGTGAGACTGAAAAGGGGCAATGAGTTGCCATCCTGGAGGTTAACATCAGGCATACTGATTGAGGGCAAAAAGTAATTTAAGATGATTAATAAAGAGCAATTTTGTTTTGGAGGCATTAAAATTAACAAACCTCTTCTTGCACCAGTTAACAACATATTGAGAGTCATTTTGAGATCAGCTGCTAATTTGATTTCATCGAACCAATCAAACTTAATATCAAGACAGGAGTAAATAGTTCTGCAGCATAGATACTGATTTTGGAAATTATGACCAGGAAGGTCTTTGAGGAAAATAAGGAAGAGTGTGGGTCCAAGAAAAGAGCCCAGTTAGGGGGCGCTCCTGTTAATACAAAAAGATCTAAAGGAGTGACCATTTAATATAACTTTCATTACGGGGTTTTGTGATAAAGAGTGGACGAAATCAAAGAAACAGCCCGGAATATCATAGCCTTTCAACTTGTGAAGACAACCGGCATGTAATGAAAAATGCCTTAATACAATAAAGCCTGGGCGTAACCATTTTTCTCTCGAGTTTGACAGACTCTTTCAACAATAACTATAAACACATCGGCCATTGAACTAGAGAAGCCATAATATTTGTCTTATAGCAAGGTAACATGGTTAGCCATTGATATTATTGAGTGTTGGCTTTTTTCTTTTTTTATTTATGCCTCTATTATTTTTAACCGTTTTTTACATGTGGATGTGTGTATTATGGTCGCAATTTCAACAAGTATGTCGTCGACGGAGTTTGCTAATATCAACTATGAACACGGCCACAGCGTGCTGACCGTGTTTGAAAAAAATACCATCACTATAGATACACATACATAAAAATTTACATATTCAGTTTAAAAAATGGTTGATAATGGCTAATAAAATAACCGAAAGCGCTTGGATATAAACAAAATGTGTACAGTTTTTATATACATTATGTCCAGAATATATATATATACATACATACATACATACATATATATATATATATATATATATATATATATATATATATATATATATATATATATATATATATATATATATATATATATATATATATATATACTCACTCACGTACGTGTGGTGTAACGGTTTGCAAGGTTGTCTTACCAGAGCAATTAGGACTCATTAGTAAGTTCAGTCCTCACTGGGTGCTCCATACTTTGAGCTTGTGCTACATCTATGCTACGCTTAGTAAATCAGCATATATATATATATATATATATATATATATATATATATATATAAAGAAAATTATGTATGCATGCGTGTTTTTTTCAATTTTGTGTCTTTATATTATATATATTGGCTCTTGTCTAAGTAATAGCATGTCAGGGACCATCATGGATTTTAGAAGTAGACAATTGCGTAGCCATAAAAGATATAAGTACTCTGTTGACTATTTCAAACTATAGTACTTACTAGTGGACGCATCAATATTTATATCAAAAGCATTAAAGAACTATAGTTATTTACGGTACTAATCTTATAGTAGCATGAATTTCACGTAGTGATACATTATGGTGACGCGTTTCAGCATAAAACGACCTAGAAATAAAGTGTACATCCCTCTGAGGTAACAGTTCGTTGTTCTCGCCATCGATCTGAACACGCCACTTCTTCGTGTTTCTAAAAGAGGACAAACATAAAAGCTAGTCATAGTTTATATGGAACGAACACACACGCATAAGAAATGGACGCTTGGGAATATGACAAGAAATAAAATGAAAATTTTCACAGCCAAGTTGTTTATTCACCGTCAAAAGCAACAATTCAAAACTGAAACTTATTTTCCGCAATGCTAAATTGAAATGAACTCACTAAAAAAAAAAAAAAAAAAGTTAAACAAAGAAAATAATTTACGTCAGTTGCTGAGTGTAGCTTTATGGCAACGTTATTTGCCTGTAACTCTTAAGGTTTACGGTGTAACCTATCTTTATTGTTTATTTATCGTTGGCTAATATGTCGAGAATAATAAAAAGCTGCGCTCAAATAAGAACATAAAAGTGGAGATCTCATAGTAATGTGATGATTAGCACCTTAGTCTTGGGATACATTGGTTGTGGTTTCGAAAATATTTCTTTTTATCATATTCGACGTCACTTTGATATCAAGAATTTGGCTATGCGTTGGAAAAGTAACAGTGATTTTTTCCTTCCCGTTGAATGTGTACCTTAGTTAAATAACTGTATTTTGTTTAGATGGTTATGCATTAATATATCAGTCCATGACGTCTTGTCCCAGTGGTAGTAAAAGCTCAATTTGTTGCTGTGTGACATCGCCTTACTCGAATGTAAAATGGAGTTTGAACAAAGAGCAAATCTTATTTTCGAATTGTTTAGGTCGAGAAAAAAAGGAGTTTTCCCTCTAAATCTTCTGATCAATTCCAATAGTATGGATTGTAATGTCATTAGTGGTGAAGCACAAAGTATTCGGATAAAAGGATCTGCTCGAAAATGCTCTACTGGTTCCCTCTAAAGATGCTTTCTCAGGGCGAATCCACATCACGACGTGTACTTAGTTGGTCACGTAATTCAGCGACACGTACTTTTTGTCATATAGTTTGCAATGTGTCGAGTGTGTACTTGTTCTCATCTTAGCGATCATAAGAAAGGCTTACTTTGATCACTCCAACCATGACACAGTTGTGTAATGCCACATTACTGAATTTATCACGAAACAATTATTATTTTTCATAAGGATTTACTTGTAATTATGATAATTTGTATTTTGGATATTTCGTTGTCTGTCCCGCAGGCCACACGTATGTTTGTCTGTCTAGTAGGGTGGCTAGCCATTCTCTGTTGCAGATGCCTGCTCAGTTCCATTTGTGTTTGTTCAATACCCACAAAATCCACCTGTGGTATATACGGGCAACTATTCTGAGACAGTTTCCAGTACGCTAAAATCCTCGGCCAGTATGACTTGTGCCTTCGTGCTAACACAAGCATCAACGACTCCGAAATAGCTCCCTCTTCCCAATTTCAAGACTTGGGTTAACCCGTGGTATGGTTTTCAGGCTTTTTGCAAAAGTGCTGCACGCTGGAATCGCCTTCCCAGACCGGTAACATTCTTCCTGACAAATCGGCTATGGTGAGGTCCGAACCAGGGCTTCATGGTCGGAAACCAAACGTCCTAACTATTTGGTTACGTATTTGTGCAAACTTATGATATTCACGGAGCTCTTCCAGGTTCTCGGATGGAGAATCAATTAAGAGGAGCCATAAAAGAACTTTATATATGGTGACCACCGATGAAGAGGCAAATGAGAAAGGGTAGATCTTTAGTGAAAGGGAAAAATTCATCATGAAATCGCATCTCAGTACTTACGCAGCCATGATGAATTATAAATAAACAAAATATTCCATCATTTCTTGCTATCCCTTATAAAACAATGCACTTTCCGGTTGAGAAACAAGCTGTAAACATTGTAATACGGGTCATCTAACAACTACATTATATACTGGTTCGAGAACTAACAGAATCTTAATTTTCCGAAGCTGACTGATTGTAGGCCCATTTCTGATCTCATGTACCAGCGCAAATTAAATAATTGTTCTTGCTATATTTTGTTTGCTTGTAATTTACTGCTTTGGTTATAATTGGTAGGCGTCTGTGATCGATGCTTCATTACACATCATGCGTTTCGTACCATCGATTGGTTAGATGCTTGATTTTGTTTAGAGACATATCACCATCTATAGGATATTTAATATTTTAAACACAATTTTATGGCTTCAACTAAAGATATTTTGAACGCAGTTGTATGCCTTCAACTACTGATAAAATGTATTGTAGGTCATTTTGCTTTAAAAATGTATTGTTGATAATTCTACTATAATATTTATTGCTGGCCATTTTCCTTTAATATGTATTGTTGATAATTCTACTACAGTAAGTATTGTTGGTCATTTTCCTTTAAAGATGTATTGTTGATAATTCTACTACAGTAAGTATTGTTGGTCATTTTCCTTTAAAGATGTATTGTTGATAATTCTACTATAGTAAGTATTGTTGGTCATTTTCCTTTAAAGATGTATTGTTGATAATTCTACTATAGTAAGTATTGTTGGTCATTTTCCTTTAAAGATGTATTGTTGATAATTCTACTATAGTAAGTATTGTTGGTCATTTTCCTTTAAAGATGTATTGTTGATAATTCTACTATAGTAAGTATTGTTGGTCATTTTCCTTTAAAGATGTATTGTTGATAATTCTACTATAGTAAGTATTGTTGGTCATTTTGCTTTTAAAATTATATTGTTAGTCATTCTACTATAAGTATATTGTATTGATGGTAATATTTTTATATAAAAATATATTTTATACTTTCATGGTGTTATGTTTTTTTTGGTGGGGGGGAGGTTCACTGTCTGCCTATAGTAGGGACAGTAATAGTTGCTACCATTGCGTGTCAGGGTGTATCTGGGATTAACAACAACTAAGAGGTGATTCCACGCTCCTCAAAACCTTCAATCTCCCGATCAGAGGCTTTGCTGCCGGATGTAGTTTATCGTCATACCCAGAATTGCCTTACCTTCGAAATCTTATAATTATCGCCATTGACTGTGATACAATTTGGAACGGATTTTTTTTTATTTAATATTTACTATCTTTATATTTGATGTTTTAGTTATGCGAACTTCGTCTTGTTATAGGGCTCAAGCTATATCGTGTTAAAACCCCGGTTCCGACACGATCATCCGTACGATGTTAAGTAAAGTTGAGTCTGGTCAGTATATAGATGGATGACTGCTTGGGAATACCAGGTGCTGTACGCTTCGGTGTACGGGTTGTGTAATGAATAATGGCTTGGAATAGATAATCGGAGAGCCGAGTTCAAATCTCTGTTCGGTTCGTTATATTCACTTAACCTTCAAATAACCCTTGGAAAAGCAATGCATTTACATCTTCTTCTCTCTGGATATATGTTGATTAGTAAAACTTGTATCACTAAGTCGTTTTTCTCTCCAAAAAATTATTACAGTCTAAATATATTTTCTGACTTTGATAAGTCGTAAAAAACGATTCAACGAAATAGACACAAACTACCATTACATTTACAGATTGAGTTTTTATTTCAGACATATGTTTTTTTTATCTTTCAATCTGTCTTTATTTTATGCGACAGCTCTCACTGTTTGTGCTGCTATTCAAAATTATTTCTATTCTGGTCCCATCATCGCTGATAATCGAGCCAAGATCTTTGAATTGGTCCACTATTTGCTTTTTATTCGGCATCAATCTCCATGATATATCTAGAGGATGTTTCATGCAAATTCTTCACCAGAATGGCCTCTTCAAGATCATCTATGTCATCTGTAAGGCGAAGATCTTTGAATTGGTTCACCACTTTAATACCTGACAGCCGACATTTATCTTACTCGTGATCCCTTTCTCATTGTTCGTTATGTGTTTGCTTTTTATTCGGCGTCAATCTCTATGCTATATCTGGAGGATGTTTTATGCAAATGACGAGTTCATCTTCTAGATCATCTGTGTCATCTGTAAGCCGAAGGTTTGTAATGTTGCGACCTCCGATGCCCACTGTTCCCTGGTATTCATCTTTTTATGATTAGACTGAGATAGAAACTACCATTACTTTTACAGTGTTTTGAGATGTCATTGTCAGCCTTTGAAGCTGCTCGCTTATTTATTGCTTGTGCAATCAGCCAACCGTAGTACGTCATTAACAAGCCTTCAGAAGATACGGAAATGAGTTCTACATGAACTAAGGAAAAGAATATTGGTCAAAGTTTAAGTACTTTATCTTTCTGTTCCACACTAAAAATAATCATCTTTGGAAACGATACTCAAAGGTGATGATTTATAGATTCATTACGAGAGCCCACAACGAAGAAAATGTCGGCTACATTCAGAAAAGCCTTCAACATCACAAGCAGCAGATTTGAAACATTAAGCGCCATTTATTGTTGCTTCATTTTATACTAAAACAGTATTAAATCCTTTTATAAGTGTAATATTACAACGTCACTTCATATTGAAGTATTATTACGTTAATTTATATGGACATATTGCGTCATTTCATACTGAAATATGATAATGCCAATTCATACTGATATAATATTGCTTGGCTGAAATATTATTACGTCACTTTACACTGAAATATTTTATTACTTTCTTCTAAACATTATTACGTCACTTTATACGGAAATATTATTACGTCATTCTACACTGAAATATTGTAATGTTATTTTGTACTGAAAAATTATTACGTCGCTTTATACGGTAATATTTTACGTCACTTCATACTGAAATATTACGATGATAATTTGTACTGTAACATTATTACGTCACTTTATAGCGAAATAGTATTATGTTACTTTATACTGAGATATTATACCGTTATTTGTACTGAAAAATTATTACATCACTTTATACGCTAAAATTATTCGTCGTCGTCGGCATCCGTCCGTCTCGAGAGACGATGGAGTAGCGCGGTGCGCTACGAGCCTGGGTGGGATATATGGAGAACTAGTGTTACCCTCTCGGCCTTGGTAGCAGAGTCCAAAGGAGAGGATAAACCAATACAGATTGGTACCAGCACGGCTGCAGGAGTTGCCGGAAGGTAGCACAAAGTGCCGTCCATCCTCCTTAGGGGCTCCACTCCGGGTTTGAATTCAAAGTTTTCATTCTCCTAGACCAGTTACCATCCAAGGCTATAGAACCCAGTCTGTCCTGCTATTTACCCATAGCTGGAGGGAGAAGAAGAGGATTCACGCATTTCCCAATGGTATTAGCATGTAAGTGAATGTAATGGATTCGACTGGTATTCGAACTCGGCTCTCCGATTCCTCAATCCAAGCTGCTATCCATTACTCCACCGTTCCTCCTGCTATTATTATTACGTCACTATATACTGATAATATTATAATGTTACTTTGTGCTGAAAAATTATTACATTATTTTATACGCTAATATTATTATGTCACTATATACTGACATATTATCACGTCACTATAGAGCGTCGCGTTGTCAGCAATATTTGGATGCGATTTAAATCAGCTGCAGTTGATTCTAGTTGTTTGAATTGTTTCTTTAGAAAACTCCGAAATGTATACATATATTTGAGACACCCTGTATTATTCCGTCATTTTATATTAAAGTATTACGACGAAATGTCATACTAAAATGTTACACCGTCACTTTATACTTATATATTATTGTGTCACGTGATACTGAAATATAACGTAACCTCATATTGTTAGACCACGTTCTGAACTAAAGGAGCGACGAGTCGTTTTTTCGAAGCTCAAAAAAATTAAGGGACTTTGAGTTTAACTGAAAATAAAACCGTAAATATTACTTAAAAGTAATATAATAATTTAATATAGTTCACAGATACTATCTTTTTATTATATATATTATGACTATTATATTTATTTGAAGATATATATATATTTTAATATATATATATATATATCTTCAAATAATATATATATATATATATATATATATATATATATATATATATATATATATATATATATATATATATATATATATATATATATATATATGAAGAAAATATAGTCTTAAGATGTGCTATATTTATGGGATAAAGTGCTCAATATCAGAGCGTGTGTAAATATAAAAGTGAACATAAAGTCAACACTTAGAGGCGACAATCTGTTTCATGCTATATGCAATCGTCAGGCCACGTGTGCTGTTATTTTTCTCGGCTATTAATAGCCTGATGATTGCATATAGCATGAAACAGACTGTCGCCTCTAAGTGTTGATTCTATGTTCACTTTTATATTTACACACGTTCTATGTTCACTTTTATATATATATATATCTATTTTAAGACATAAAAATGTCTTAAAATAATTGTCTCACTTTTCTATTTCATCATATATATATATATATATATATATATATATATATATATATATATATATATTATTATTGTTTGTTATTATTTCTTACAACTTTTTTCACAGTTACCGTTTTTTCTGTATTATTTATTTGTTTTTGTACAACTCACCTGACTTTGCTTATTTAAAGTTATATTTATCAATTTTGTCTCGTTCATTTTATATCAATTTATAGTTCAGGTGTTAGTACTTTCAAAAAGGTAGTATAAATTATTTTATTGTACAATGATTTCATAATCTCCGAGAATTTTCCAGATTTATATTTTAATTTTTCTTTCTGCTATCTTTTTCCACAGTTAGGAAACTTTTCGATATTTGTGTTCGTTTATTTTTGTAGGAGTATGGTAGAGTAAGGGATAGCGGCTCGGATTGAGGATTCGGAGAGCCGAGTTCGAATTCCAGTCGAATCCATTACATTCACTTACGTGCTAATACCTTGGGAAAGGTATGGATCCTCTTGTTTTTCCCCCAGCTGTGGGTAAATAGCAGGACAGACCGGGTTCTGTAGCCTTTGGTGGCAACTGGTCTACTGCAGAAAGAAATGGCAACCTATTGCAGGAAAATAATCTGCCTCGTCAGTCATGTATCGAAAGATACATAATCACCTGAGCGTGTATCGCACATGACTGACTGATTTCGTAATCTGTCTTGCTTACCTAACCTTAAACCGTTATTTTGTGGGAACTTCTAAAACATGTAATACATCTATCTATCTATCTATCTATCTATCTATCTATCTATATATATATATATATATATATATATATATATATATATATTACATATGTTCCAAAGGTTGCCATAACCGGGGTGATAGTGGATACAAGCTTCCTCTCTCTATAAAATACTTCCGTAGCATGCGTCTCAAATAGCCTCTCGCAACTAAGCCGGAGAATGGTTCAAGGCGGAATAATGGAACCTCATAACCAGCTGTTTCGGGGAGATGGCGCTCGACAGCCGAAGAAGGCAGCCATCTAGCGGGAACGAAAACCCTGATTTTAAACGTTTGTTACCTTGCAGCCATATCGAAACACGGTATAATGATATAGAAGTAAATTCAGACATAAAACCTGGAGGGGATCCCTGAAGTCTGTTGTTTGTCAACACTGTGAACTTTCCGGCAACTCCTGCAGTCAAACCAACCCGAAATGTAACACCCTGTATTCCTATGGATCTTTTCGATGCGGATGACATGGAAGAGGGCTATGTAGTCTGGAAAGCCCACGATCTCCCTTATACCATCGCCCATGGATATTTTCTGGAGAGGTTATTCCAGTTCCACCGCCAAAGGACTGAATTTTGACCAAACAGGATGCGCTACCTTTATCTCGCGAGATAAACAGACGACTACTTACTTTATATTGAAATATTATTAGGTTACGTCATATTAATTTATGCTCAAACATTATAATGTCACCTGTTGAAATATTATTCAGTCTATACTGTAATATCATGTCATTTCATACAGAAATACACTTACCGATTATAATTGCGGATAGGTCGCACTTTTACTTATCAAAAAATTCACAAAATAATAACTGTGCGGCTTATCCGTTCGACATAAATGTAAAACAATCCCTACCTTGTAATAATGATTTCTGAGAAATCAGAAATGATATCCATAAACACTAAAGCTGTGGATTCAGTTCTGAATGAATTTTAAAACTGTAACTTGATATATAAATAAATACACTCTTTCTTTTCTAAATGTACCATAACATTTTCTTCTTTAGTTATTTCTTTTTTGTCGAGTTGACTCGATATAAAAATAATATGCGGTAAATATAAAAATACCAGTTCAACAGTTACTTTCTTTTGTTTACAGGATGATTGACGATATGTATTTTAACTGCAAAAGTGTATTAATGATTGTAAATTTTGAAATAAAGGTAAAAATAAAGGTAAATATCTGGTAATTCTTACGTTTAAAAAGGGCTGTGTAACCCCCCCCCCCGCCAGATTGTAGTGCGACCTATCTGCGAGTCAACAGTAAATCATCAGTTATTAAGCCATAAAGTTGTGGTGCGACCTATCCGGTAGGGCGACCTATCCGGTGGGGTGACCTATTCGGTAGGGCGACTTATCCGGTGGGGGCGACCTATCCAGCAGGGCGACCTATCCGGTGGGGCGACCTATCCAGTAGGGCGACCTATCCGGTGGGGTGACCTATCCAGTAGGGCGACCTATCCGGTAGGGCGACCTATCCGGTGGGGTGACCTATTCGGTAGGGCGACATCCGGTGGGGGCGACCTATTCAGCTGGGCGACATCCGGTGGGGGCGACCTATCCAGTAGGGCGACCTATCCGGTGGGGTGACCTATCCAGTAGGGCGACCTATCCGGTAGGGCGACCTATCCGGTGGGGCGACCTATCCAGTAGGGCGACCTATCCGGTGGGGCGACCTATCCGCGAGTATATACGGTATACTAAAGTTTTAGATAATTATTCAACTATTTATTGCTCTAAACGTTATTTTAATAGTTGCATGTGTTTGAATAGAGATCCCTCTTTATTAGACACAGTGAAATTAACGTCAACCGGTCTAGACCATTGAAAGTCTTATCAAACAAAATGTACCTGTCTGAAGGCGTTAATTTCCCTGCTAAATATTTTTTTTACACAATGATGTTTTACCATTGTATAAGGTTCGGGGAGGGTTACAGAGTAAGAGGGCATAGTTTATGCGAATATGTGGATAAGATAACGGTTAAGTCTAGACTTGAACAGGTTAAGATTGTAGTGATCGGGGAAGTATCCTCTTGGGAGTTGGTTACAAAGAACAGCGGAGTGTGGGAATAGAATACAAACGGAATAAGGATGGTTCACTGCAATGGGATTGATATGGTGGGTCTTAGCCGTGAAGTTTAGAACTGGTGCAACTAAGGAATGTGGTTCTTCTGAGCACTTTCTATGCAAATAGCGACAGGGCAGTGGGAGGCTCACAACGTTTCGTCTGTATATCTCAAGGATCTTGACAAAATTCAGAGACGACTTTGTAATGTGGCTGGCATCTTGACTTTAGACACTTTCTCAACGACGTGACATGGCTCGCCTCTGTCTTTTGTACATAGCAACTGTTCTGATGAGATGTTTTCCTTGGCGCCTCGACTACATGAATTTAAACGTAAAACTCGATTGGCAGTTAGGTCTCACCGTTTTAGTGTTAAAATAGCTAGATGCATCCACCATTTCTATTGAAACAGTTTCTTTTCTCGCACTTTCCACCTGTGGAACTCCTGATTTCTTGTTTCTCTGCTATACCTACAATCTTCAAAAATGTAAATGCAAAGTCAATCGTAATTTTCTGTTTTCATAAACTCTGTTCCTTTATTGACCTTTCTTCACTTCTCCTCATTAAGGTCTTCTCTTTCGCTTTCACTCCATGTAACCCTCTGAGTTCTAATGGGCTTATCGTATTGCTTGGGGTGTAACGCTGAAAAACAAATCCCATAGTGCACAGATTTTCAACGTAATGTGGCTATTAACCATCAATCCTCATTTTTGTGGTCCTAAATTTAGATCTGAAACACTAGCCTGATAACGCGAGCAATCTTGATCTCGCATTCCCTGAAAAAATGTTGTCAAGACTTCAAGTGCAATTTTTTTTTTTTTTTTTTGGTAAAATGAAAAGTGGCGAGTTAAAATTTTGAATATTAAACAATGAATGAAAAAATTGATTCCGTCCTTGTATGAAGAACCAGTCTAATGAGTTAGCAAACTCTTCTTGTGTATTCAAAGTCTCCGAGATGAACAATGCATGTGTCAAACTCAAACGATTTACCTGAGAGTTCAACGTATCCCATGATGCTCTTGGTTAGTTGCCGCTGTATTCTATAATAGTAAAACGAGAAATCGGGTCACTTAGTCGTTTTTGACAAATCAGGCATTGGACAAGATGAAAAAGCAAAATTACAAAAACAGATAACATTTTCTATTTCTTTAAGGTGTGTCTGTGTGTTCGTTACACTACGCGATCGACGTATTCCCTTTGATGTACGCAGCATAGGATGAAAGGCTTGGAAAAAAAGAGAAAATACAAAGTGAAAAAAATAAGGGAGGGGGAATATTGAAGAAATAAAGAAGGAAACAAAGAGAGAAGGCATAAAAAGAAGAAAGAAAAGAAAGAATAAAGAAGTAAAAAAGAAAGAAAGAAAGAAATATGTTAATAAAGAAATGAATAGTAAATGAAAGAACCAGTGTAAATGAAAGATGGTGAAAAGAAGAAAGAAAAATCAAAGCAGGAAAGAAATTAAATGTGATAGAAAAGAAGAAATGCAGCAAGATACAAGAGAAAGAGACAATGAATGAAAGACATTTAAAGAAAGAAAAGAAAGGAATGAGGCAAAAAGAAAGAAAATAGAAAGAAAGAAAGTCGTTTAAAGAAAGAAACGAAAGAATGACTTTCGTTTAAAGAAAGAGATTCGTGAAAAGAAGAGAAAAAGATGGAAAGAAAGAGGAAATTCATTTAAAGAAGTAAAATAAAAAAGAAATTCGTTTAAAGAGAGAAAGAAAGAAAGAAAAAAGAAAGAAAGAAAAAAGAAAGAAATTTGTTTGAAGAAATAAAGAAACAATTCCTTTACATAAAAGAAAGAAAGAAATTTGTTTAAAGAAATAAAGAAATTTTCTTTAAATAAGGTGAAGAAAGAAAGGCTAGTCGAAAGAAAGAAAGAAAGAAAGAAAGAAAGAAAAGAGAAATTCTTTTTAAAGAAATAAAGAAAATATATTTTAAATAAGGGAAAGAAAGAAGGAAAGAAAGAAAGAAAAAGAAAGAAAGAAAGAAAGAAAGAAAGAAAGAAAGAAAAGAGAAATTCCTTTTAAAGAAATAAAGAAAATATATTTTAAATAAGGGAAAGAAAGAAAGAAAGAAAGAAAAAGAAAGAAAGAAAGAAAGAAAGAAAAGAGAAATTCCTTTTAAAGAAATAAAGAAAATATATTTTAAATAAGGGAAAGAAAGAAAGAAAGAAAGAAAGAAAAGAGAAATTCCTTTTAAAGAAATAAAGAAAATATACTTTAAATAAGGGAAAGAAAGAAAGAAAGAAAGAAAGAAAGAAAAAGAAAGAAAGAAAAGAGAAATTCCTTTTAAAGAAATAAAGAAAATATACTTTAAATAAGGGAAAGAAAGAAAGAAAGAAAGAAAGAAAGAAAATAGAAATTCGTTTAAAGAAATAAAGAAAAATTCTTTAAATAAGGGGGAGAAAGAATAAATTCGTTTAAAGAAAGAAAGAAAGATAACGGAAAAAAACAGAACCAATGTACGAAGCAATGAAAATCATTTAAAGAAAAAAAGACATTTAAAGAAGAATAAGCAAAAAAAGAAAGAAAAATTATTTTATAGAAAAGAAAAAAATAAAACATTTAAAGAAGTGAAAAAAATAAAGAAATTCGTTAAAAGAAAGAGAAAATCCATTTAAAGAAAGAAAGAAAGAAGGAAAGAGGAAATTCATTTAAAAAAAAGGAAAGAAAAAAATTCGTTTAAAGAAAGAAAGAGAAGAAAGTCCATTTAAAGAAAAGAAAGAAAGAAATTCGTTTAAAGAAAGAAAGAATGAAAGACTAATTTGCGCCAATAAAAATCTCAATTGTTCTTCTTATTATTCTTTTTGTTATTATTACAATTGTTATTATTTATTTAAGTCGTTGGAAAGTAAGGAAAAGCTAGAGAAGATAGATATGTCGCCCAACGAATGCTTTTGTCATGCGGGGAGTAGGAGCCTAAGTTAAGACAAAAAAAACCCCCAAAAATAAACAGTATGCGGATGGAGAAAACATGATGGAAGGAACTTTAGAAGATTTAAACTAAAAACAAAAAGCAAGAACTTGATAACACCACACTGCACAAAGGCACACCGATGCACGCACACACAAAAGCACACACGTATGCGAACCGGCGAAAGCGTCCACTGACGCGCAATCGAATGTATTCGCTACTCAATAATTTATTTGCTCCCTCAAACTTACATGCAGATTCAAACGGGTATTAGTCAAAATGTGAGAAGAGCAGCAGATGCAAGACTAAAGTAGATATCCGATTCACCTTCTTCTTTTTATTACAACCCACTTTTCATTTCCCACATGTACAACCTATGATTTGGTTTACATTTTTACACATGATAATAACATCTTTGTCTCTCTTTAGTATCTATCTATCTATCTATCTATCTCTATCTATCTATCTATCTATTTTTCTCGGTCTATTTCTATATCTCTTTTCTCCACATACACACACACACACACACACACACACACACACACACACACACACACACATATATATATATATATATATATATATATATATATATATATATATATGGAGTATTGCTGCCATATATGGTCTAGAGCCCCTTCTGTTTGTCTCGGGGTTCTTGATAGGCTCCAGAGGCGGATATGCAATATAATTGGCCCTGATCTGGCATCTCGTCTACAGTCACTTTCTCACGTCGCCTCTCTCTGTCTGTTTTACAAATACTTTCATGGCAATTGCTCCGAGGAGCTGCATTCACTGGTTCCCAGACTTCATGAGTTCAAGCGCCCAACGAGGCTGGCATCCCGCTCTCAACCCTTCACTGTCGAAACTCCTAAATGTAGCCGTCTCTTCTACTCCAATAGCTTCATGTCTCACACCTCTCGCCTGTAGAACTCCTTCCCTATTCTAGTTTCCCTGAGAGCTATAATCTCCAGCTATTCAAATGTAATGTCAATCGACATCTCCAGTTGCCTTGATCTATCCACTACCCTTCTCCTCGTCCTTTCTTCTATCATTCCTATCTGATATTGCTCCAAATTTTCTGTAACCCCTTGCATCCTAGTGGCTTCCCGCCTTGCTTGGGGTGAAACGCTTAAATATATATATATATATATATATAAGTGAATATTGAAGTCAACACACCTGAGTGTTGACTTCAATATTCACTTTTATATTTATATTTACATACACTTTATCTCTGATATTGAGCAGTTCATCCCATAAATATAACATATCTTAAACCTATATTTCTTTATATATATATAAAGAAACGTTTTTGGTTGTAACGTGGAATTTTTTTAAACGTATATATTATGCTTTATTTTCCATGATTTTGCAACACGAGTTTCGGGTCTCGCGACCTTCTTCAGGCAAAGAGTGGATATTTCCACATATTATTAAAATGAACTAATTGTCCTTACGTTTTTCGATGTTAAACATTCTCGATGTTAAACATTCTCTTTTTTATATATATATATATATATATATATATATATATATATATATATATATATATATATATATATATATGCCAGAATAGAAATAGGAATTTACCTCATTCGAATAGTTTTTCAACCAACAAAAATACCTATATTGGCATTGTCAACTCACAAGTGTGAAAGAATATTTTATATATATATATATATATATATATATATATATATATATATATATATATATATATATATATACATTTGGTGTTATGTATATGAAAAATATATCTCTTTTCGTATATATGTGTGTGTGTGTGTGTTTCTCCCGGTATCTCAGTCTCTTTCTCTCTCTCTTTCTCTGTCTTTCTTTCCACTGTAAATACATGTGTGAGGCACTCCGACGTGATGTAATGGTTAGCAAGCTTGTCTTTCTAACTCAATTATGACTGAGTAGTGAGTTCGATCCTCACTGTGTGCTCCGTACTTTCGGACTTGCGCTACATTTAAGCTACGTTTAGCAAGCAATTCACGGCAGCTTTATATTGTGTAATGGTTAGCGAGCTCATTTCGTAAAGGTAATTACGATAGCGTAGTGAGATCGAGCCTCACTGGGTGCCACATGCTAGGCTTAGAAAATTACCATGGGTGTATGCGTTTCTTTTTGGTCTCTATCTCTCTTTTCCCCATACTACAGGGTGATTGAAAAGTAACTCCCTATTTTATGTATAACTAGCTTAAAGGTTTCTCTATCAGCCGGCATTTAAGCTAGCTCCTGCGAATGTCTCTTGATTGGGTCTTCATCACAATAAGTAAGGAGGAGTAGATGTGATAGGCAACAATAAACTGCAGAAGAACTTAAAATTGATCGATGCATTTAAGTATTGCATTAATATTTAAGCTTACCTTTTGAAAGTTCAACGATAATTATTCTGCCGCCACTTAATTTAAAGACAATTTGATGTACGTAGGTCCTTACTTTCCGTACAATTATTTTTATTTCATGGGTGACTTTCGCAATTAATTTTGATTATTCTCAAATTTATTTCCAAGTTATAGAAATTGTTATCGTTCAAAAAATCTCGTCACAAAAAATCAAAAAAAATAAATAAATAAATCACGCAAAAAAAAAAAAAAAAATCAGCAAAAACAATAGCAGTAATGAAAACTTGGGAATCGAAAATTTCAGGATTACGTGTCCGGCTCAGGCCCGGAATGTTTTTAATTTGCTCACGGGGTCAGCTTGATTCCAAAATGGGGTGATATGTTGGGCTATGATCTATAGATGTAAAGCTGAAACACAGTGACACACTGACATTTGCATTTATTATATAGATGGACTCTCCCGTTTTGTAAAAATTATAGCTAGACGGGAGATTCCATCATATACAAATTAGTGAGTTACTTCTTTTCAGTCACTATATAGTGATTGAAAAATAACTCTCTAAAAATAAACTTTAAAAATCCCTATGTACATATCTGTGTGTGCGTACGCTCGTGGTTATGCATATTTATGCAACGATATGTGTATATCTGTGTATGTATATTTAATATGTACGTGTATGTATATTTACTCTTCCCCAATAAATATGGCAAATGTAAAATACGCACACGAGTGAGTGTGTGCGTGTGTTTGTCACTGATTTTGTAGAGGTATCGATTTAGTGAACTGAATATGAACCGTCACATAAACAAATGGGTAGAAATAGATATCGTCAGATTGACTAGTGGCTGAATCCCAAGTGGCTGTCTGCCTTGAAAATCATCATACCTAATCCTTGCTTTTTACTTGAAATCGAACACTGACCACATTTAGCCTGGAACTAATTGACTACCATAAGCCATCAGGTAATGCCGTATATGTCCATGTATGTCTCATTCATTTGTATTATATATGAGTTGGGAATATGGATTAAATCCTGCAGGATTATTAAATCAGGAACAAATCCTTAAATAAATTTAATATATTTCACTGTTTCTTTAGATTCATATGAAAAAAATCTTGTGCTAAATAAATAACGAAACATATTTTAAATTATTAAATATTTGTTCATCATTTAATATATATATATATATATATATATATATATATATATATATATATATATATATATATATATGTGTGTGTGTGTGTGTGTGTGTGTGTGTAGATAGATAGATAGATAGATAGATAGATAGATAGATAGATAGATAGATAGATAGATAGATAGATAGATAACCATGTTTGAAAACAACCCTATTCCAATAATTATATAGGCACAGATATAAAAATCTAAATATTCAGTTAAAAATTAAAAAGAATATCCTTGATAATGGCTAATAGAATAGGGAAAAGCGCTTGGATATATAGATCATTTATAACAATTTGATACATTTATGTCAAGAAAAGAAAAAAAACTTGAACGAAAGCAAAAAAAAGAAATGAATAGAAAGCTTAATCACAGAACATTGTCAGCCGTCTTTAATGAAACATATATAAAAGAGTGTCTGCTGCCCAAATACACTATTTAATATATATATATATATATATATATATATATATATATATATATATTGCGTTCTGGCATAAATTTAGAAATTCTCTGTAACACACAACTATCTACCAAAGTAACAAATCTATATCGTGTGGTCGTAAAATATACAGGTTTCTGCAGGCAAGCAGGCAGGTATATATATATATATATATATATATATATATATATATATATATATATATGTGTGTGTGTGTGTGTGTGTGTGTGTGTGTGTGTGTGTGTGTGGATATATCAAAATGATTAAATCCTCTCTCTTTCTCTCTCTCTTTATAAGTAAAAAAATCCGTTGGTATATAATCCAGGTGGATCCTAGTAATATGAAAATATTAGAACTGATCCACAAAAAAACCTCGGTTTATATTATTTAATTTATATATAGCAATATAATTAATAATCAAACAAATCCTTTTACCTCATATTGGGCAAAAAGATTTGCTTTACCTCATATGAGGTCAAAGGAATTTGTTTTATTATTAAATATATATATATATATATATGTATGTGTGTGTGTGTGTGTGTGTGTGTGTAGATAGATAGATAGATAGATAGATAGATAGATAGATAGATAGATAGATAGATAGATAGATCTAATGGATTCTCGGAAATGAGTACATCCGTCTACTAGAGAGATGAGTTAATCCCTGTTGCCATCACCGATCGAATCAACCCGTGGTTCGAACTACAACTAAACTGATCTGACCTTAGTTACAGTTTCTGGGAGAGAACGCATTTCAGAAATGTAAGTATAAATCTATCTATGTATCCTTGCCGTTTTTACTTGTTTGTATGCGTAAATGCACATACATGTGTAGACATGCTGGCAGGAATTCCCATCGTTGCTCATTTGGTAAACATGTTAACCATATTATTGAATGTTTCGACCACAACCTTACGATCTTCTTAGATAGCATCTTTCCCCCTCCGTGCTTCGGTCGCTGCCCCATTTATTTAAAAAAAAAAAAAAAAAGAGAAAAAAAAGGGCACTTGTATGCGTTATTTTATTATTTTTTTTTAACTATTCTTTATTTTTTAGTGGTTGTGCATATATGTGGCCAGAAACTTTGTTGCAACGAGTTTACCAGCCTAAAAAAAAAAAACAAAAAAAAAACCAGAAATGAAGCTAATTATGTACGAAGTCTTCCATTTGTTTTTGCTCACTGTTCTTTTCTAAAGTATATTAAGAAAAGGTCTCGTTACTGGCACATTAATGAAGATTAATTTAAACGATTGTATGCAAATGAGCATTTGCGTAATAAACATTTCGGATGCCGAGGTTAATATTTGATTTTATGTTCCGTATTCCATCACTATGTCAAGGACATGGTTCTTCATGTCCCATTAGGTAACAAACATAATCAAGTAATTATTATCATTGTTGTTGCTGCTCGCTGTTTAAAGCGATCAATGAATTTCAATAGAAATTAAGTGACAGAAAGTTTCCTCAATAATCCAGCACTCTCCTCAATATTCATTGGAGATCAAAGGACCGCAGTTTGACTTGCAATAATCCAGCACTCTCCTCAATATTCATTGGAGATCAAAGGACAGCAGTTTGACTTGCAATAATCCAGCACTCTCCTCAATATTCATTGGAGATCAAAGGACAGCAGTTTGACTTGCAATAATCCAGCACTCTCCTCAATATTCATTGGAGATCAAAGGACAGCAGTTTGACTTGCAATAATCCAGCACTCTCCTCAATATTCATTGGAGATCAAAGGACAGCAGTTTGACTTGCAATAATCCAGCACTCTCCTCAATATTCATTGGAGATCAAAGGACAGCAGTTTGACTTGCAATAATCCAGCACTCTCCTCAATATTCATTGGAGATCAAAGGACAGCAGTTTGACTTGCAATAATCCAGCACTCTCCTCAATATTCATTGGAGATCAAAGGACAGCAGTTTGACTTGCAATAATCCAGCACTCTCCTCAATATTCATTGAGATCAAAGGACAGCAGTTTGACTTGGTAATAATCCAGCACTCTCCTCAATATTCATTGGAGATCAAAGGACAGCAGTTTGACTTGCAATAATCCCTCAATATTCATTGGAGATCAAAGGACAGCAGTTTGACCTCAATAATCCATTGGAGATCAAAGGACAGCAGTTTGACTTGCAATAATCCAGCACTCTCCTCAATATTCATTGGAGATCAAAGGACAGCAGTTTGACTTGCAATAATCCAGCACTCTCCTCAATATTCATTGGAGATCAAAGGACAGCAGTTTGACTTGCAATAATCCAGCACTCTACTCAATATTCATTGGAGATCAAAGGACAGCAGTTTGACTTGCAATAATCCAGCACTCTCCTCAATATTCATTGAGATCAAAGGACAGCAGTTTGACTTGCAATAATCCAGCACTCTACTCAATATTCATTGGAGATCAAAGGACAGCAGTTTGACTTGCAATAATCCAGCACTCTCCTCAATATTCATTGGAGATCAAAGGACAGCAGTTTGACTTGCAATAATCCTGCACTCTTCTCAATATTCATATTATTATATGTACTCACGGAAGATCAAATGAAGGCAAGTTGATTTCCAATACTCCTACCCACTCCTCAGTATTCATTATTATTTAGATTTTTATCTTTATGCTTTGAAGATCAAGTGACAGCAAGTTAGCTTCCACTGAACCTGCACTCTACTCAGTATTCAGATTATTATTTGTACTCTTTCAAGATCAGTTGAGAGCACTTTGACTTCTTATACTCCCTAAACTCCCCAGTATTCAGATGATTATTTGTACTCTTTCAACATCAATTGAGATCTAGTTGACTTCCAATACTCCCACAAACTCCTTAGTATTCGTATTATTATTTTACTGATATAAGTTCAAGTGAGAGTACGTTGACTTCCAGTATTCCTACACACTCCTCAATATTCGGATTATTCTTTTACTCATTGAAGCTCAATTGAGAGCAAGTTGACGTCCGACATTCTTACACACTCCACAGTATTCATAATATTTCTACAATTTGAAGACCAATTGAAATCTAGTTGACTTCCAGTACTCCTACAAGTACCTCAGCATTCATATTATGAATACTTCAATACACATTCATTATTTTATTATTTTACTCATAGAAATGTGCGTCAAGTCTCTTCTTCATTTGTGAGGAGATTGTGTAACATTCACTGCCATATAGGAGGGCTGATATTACATAAGAGTTCAGTACTCTTTTCTTTTTTTCTAACAAATTTTTTCTTAATATTTTGCTTAGCTTTGGAAGGCATCTTTCACTCTCTTAATGCGCTTCACTTCCTGTCTTCTGTTAAAACGCTTCCTAGATATTTAAATTGATGTACTTGTTTGATTTTGGTATCTCCAATTTGTACTCCGGTCCCAGAAGAACAATTACTTTCTATATTCCTCACGTGTGATCTGACATGACATGTACACTTTTGGAACTGGTCATTTTAATGTTTTTTATTCGTATCCTCATTACTAGATTTTTTTTAGATTGCGAGTGGCTGTTGATTCGGATTCCTAACTCTGCCTATGGGATCTGGTCGATTTTTTGGAACTGAACTCTTTAATTGTGTCAGTAGATTGCTTTCGATCAGAACTTCATACCTAATTAATTAATAAAAAAATATATATATAAGAATTGTATTAGTGTTATGGGACCTTACCCATAATAACATAATGGACTATTCCATACGTAATAAATCCTGCGCCTCAAGAGGAAGCAGGGAGTTCAGCCCGAAGTAGGGCGACCGGCTGATCGGTTGATCGGTTGAACTCTCTGCTTTCGAGCAGGGAGGAACCCGAAGGAGGCTACGCCGAAGGGCGGAGTCCCTTTCGGGGAGGTAAATCGACCCTGGACCCGTCTATACGTGTTTAAAGGGCATATTTTTGGCCGAGCCCACGGGCTCGGAGATCCCACGTTAAACCGGCCTTGTGCCACATAATGCCTTCTCGGGGTGGGGGGGGGACTAAATACCGTTCAGTCCGAAGTCGGACGACCGGCTGATCGGCTGAACTCTCTGCCTTCGGGCGGGGAGGAGCACGAGCGGGGCTGTTCCGAGGGGCGGGGACTCTTTCGGGGAGGTGGACCGACCCTGAACCCGT
This sequence comes from Acanthosepion pharaonis, assembly GCA_903632075.3. Lineage (NCBI taxonomy): Eukaryota > Metazoa > Mollusca > Cephalopoda > Sepiida > Sepiidae > Acanthosepion > Acanthosepion pharaonis. The sequence goes on along the minus strand of CAHIKZ030005462.1, from coordinate 1,229,550 downwards.
TGATTCCCTCGTGGGGGTGGGGGTGACTAAATACCGTTCAGTCTGGAGTGAGGTCCATCAAGAGTCTGTCAGTCAGTCAGAGCGAGTCAGTCAGTCGAGTCAGAGGCAGTCTGAAACAGAGTCGCTTTCTGACAATTACTACAAGACATTGGAATAGTGATACTGGTCGAGACTACATTGTTCTCTCTACTAAACCTGATTGTTCGTACTAACACTTTCTACTTCTCTGTATATATTCCTGTTTGTAATATATCTGTGTTATTCCATATTCGTGTTCGAGTTCTTTATTGGTTCTACCTTGGACCATCACCGTGGTACAAGGACCTTTGGACCATAACAAGTGGGCGACGAAGATTCGAACTCACACGTGAAGAACAAACAACAAAATCCTCTCTCGTCAACATAACAATTAGCATACTCGGAACTCCATTACATAATTTGTAGTTTTCTGTCGCAAACAATATGTTTGATGAAAAGAATGTCGGCTTCTTGTCATCACTAGATGTGTTTTATAGGCTTTTCGGTTTCATCTCACTTCTTAACGTCACAAAAATCATTTCTAGTAACTTCAAAAACATAAAATGTGGATTCGCGTATTCCGTGGAATGTTCACACATTCAGCCATGAACATTTAGATAAAATGGAAATGATTTAGGACACGTAAAGAGGCTTGGAAAATCTGATACTCGCAGGGCAGATTGAAGACAAGAGGGACAGAGGAAAACAACGCGTAAACTACCCATCGATCTTGAGTAAATGCATGGTCGAGTAGGGTTTAGGAAAAATAGCAATAATGCAAAATTACAGAACACAGTAAATTGTGGAGTGTTACGATCGCCAACGTCCTGAAAGGAGACGACACAAAGAAGATGAAGAACCTGAAACCATGTGCCTGGATTTTCGCGTTACTGATGAGATTTTAAAATTTTGAGGTTTGGTGGTCTTTGTCACTTAAATTCTTATTTGGAAAAAAGAGTGTTTTAAGTCCACCCCCATCCAGAAAAAAAGAAAGTTTAATGAAAGAAAGTTTTATTAGAATTTTCTCAGTGTTAGCAAAAAGATATTGTGTCGATTACTTCATTTTTCAAAGACATAATTCAGCTCATTAGAAATCTTACAACTACACGGAATGCTGTACACGCAGTTCTTGGTCACGTTATCTTCGCGCGTCGATGAAATAACTATTTAAAATAGAATTTATTTTGAATACTGTCACACCTCCATGGTATAGTCAGGTTTCTAAAATCGGCTTTTGCTGTTCAGTGGATGCTGAACAATTTCCTTGCAAATGAAGAGAAACTTTAGGCAACGAAGATGTTTGTCCTACAGAAGGATGCCGGGAATACTATGGACAGAACATGGGAGTAACTAGGAAGAAGAAAATTTTGAGAAAATGGGAGCAAAAAGAACATTTATATTTAGAATCAGAAAAACAAAGTCGAAAATTCAGAGACAAACAATAAGGAAAGAGGGTTTGAAGAATTTAACATTCACAGGATAAACTGAAAACAAGATGGGCAAAGAGAAACCTAAAATATTCTACCTAGCGAACTTGCATAAATAAATGCCAGGCTGATAGTTAAAGGACAAACATTGTGTAGAGCTGCAAAGTATAGGAAGTTATGGAGAGCTATGATCACCCATGTCCTGAAGGAGCTCGGCACATAAAAGAAGAAGGATTGTTTGAATTGTTTAAACCACTGTACCCGAAGTAGGTTTTAAGTTGCAATAAACTACATTCAGGCAGGATTACAGCTTTGCAATGCTTTCAAGGAGATTAACACGTAAACTTTGACTTATTAGATGTCACTCTTAGAAATTAGGTTAAATCTTTTTAAGCTTTTGCAAATTAAGTTTCCCGTGAACACTGTGTTGTTAATGCTTTGAAAGTGAAGAACTGTTGTAAGAATTAAGAATTGAATCATTCAATGGAAGATTTTGAAGAGTAAATTAATACAACCGTTGCCTTTCTTTTATAATATTAGGTTGTTACGTATAGTATTATATTATATAATGCACGGTGAAGTAGTGCGGCTTGGACTATGGAAACGGAAAGCCGAGTTCGAATTTTAGTCGATTTTTTTTATTGCATTCATTTATGAAAGGTATGAATCTAACTCTACTCTCTACAATTATGGGTAGATATTTACTCACCCCCACCACGCGTGCACCCGGGGAAGGAACAAAAATTCCCCGAGACCCCGCAACCGTCGGTTGCGCTGGCCTCGGTGCGTGCACCGATCCTTCTCTCTAGTGCAATGAGAAGGCGCGGCCTCGGGCAGCTGTTCGCCCAGGAGGGGCACCTCTCAGTATTATTTTCTCAGTTGCCCCTCTGTCCTTTGACAGAGAAGCCCCTGAGTGCACTCTGCCTGAAGACAGAGATGCAACTGAGAGATGATAAGCAGACGTGAAATTACTCACGCTACAGTTATGGGTAAATAGCAGCACAGGTTTGGTTCTTTAACCTTAGGTGATTCCTTGGAGAAGAATAAATCTTAATTCAAACCCGTATGTAGACCTGGCGAAGAACACACTTTACTGCAAAGAAAAGGATTATTCGCAATGACTCGTTGTTCCCGACTACATTCGATTCCTTATATTTATTTTATGCAACAATAATCTTATTTATTAATTTACTCTTTTAATATTGATATGATTTTCATACCAGTTTTTGTAATAAACATATTAAGTCCTTGCATATATTCATTCGTTTCTTCCTGATGTTCTGTGAATAATCTCGAAGAATAATCTTTTGTTGCATTTTGGCTTCTTGTTAACTCGTCGTCCTGTGAGACTCTTATCTAAATTTACTGAAATTTTATTTCAGATTAAACAACCATTTCAGATGCGACATCTCTTTCAGATATCCGACATCTCTTTGCTTTCATTTAAAAACACAAAGCTGTAAAAGATGATTGAGAAATTTCTAATATGTACGAAGATGACTTCATTACCGACAGAATAGTACAGAAATGATTTTCTCGATTCAAGGATGTTCGAATTCATAGCTTCTACGTGTTCTGGCCTACCCGGTCAGTTTAATAAGAACCAATTGCGCGCGTGTAAAGTGGCGGGAATGGAGAAACAATTTCCCTCGAGCAATGCGTGCGGCACCCATGAGCCGTCTTTCTGGACCTTACCCATAGAGTGAAGATGACCTTTTAAATATGTTGAATTAATTTATTTTGAAACTTTTCATCTTAATCAGCAACAATCGTAACTCCCGTCGCTACATTAGTTTTAATGAACATTTTAAATTTATAATTTATGTAGTATGGAAAATAAAATTGAAAAAAGTCTGAATTTCAATAAACCTGGCATAAATAATGTCTACGCCCAGGACAGCGCGCTAAATATATATATAAAAAAAAAACACAGGTGCCTGAAGTGACCATTTTAATACAAATATCAGCGTAGTAGCTTCATTTTATTTGTTGGAAATAAAAACGCAGCTTTACCTAGTCTTTGATAAGATTAATGAATATATTATAAAACTGTGATTTAAAACATGTTTTGAGGCAATTCTTCTGAATTTATCTTTTAGGACTTTGGAAAATATTTTCATCTTGTTATTGAAGAAACAGCAGTGATTTGATGTTTTCTATTGAAATGGAACTTTGAATACTTAATAGGACTACTACTACAACACTAAAAAAATCATGACCTCCGCGTGAACCTTCACTAACTTGATATGTTTCTTTTAACAATGACATCGTCAATGACGGGCAAATTATGCTAGTTTAACATATTAGGTTTTTCCATAAATTCGTTCGTTTTTAGCATTTATTTTAATAATTATTATAGATTAATAGTTTTGATGAATCATTCAACAGTGTATTCCTCTGCATTGTTTACGACCACCTGCCAATTATCCAGTAACTGATCAGTGACTCGAATATAAAAATTACTAGGTTTTGACTGGAAAAAATCCTCAAGCCACGTTTTAAGCTCCATGTCGTTGTTGAATGAAACACCCCTTAAATTGTTAAAAAAAACAACCAAGAAATGAACGGGCTAAATTAGGAGAATATGGTATGTGTGGCAGAACTTTCCAACTGAGTTGTTTAATTGCCTGTTTGGTCATGTTAGCGACGTCGAGGCGAGAACTGTCATGTTGGATAATCACATTATATCGCCAGTCAGGCATTTTCAGCTGAATTGCAGCTTTGAGCCTGTTCACTTGTTACAAATTTAGCACGTTTTGTATTAACGAAAGATGCATCGCAAAAGCTAAGCAAAGTACAGAGAAGCAAAGAGCAAAATTTCATTAGAAGCAAAGAAAATATTGGTGGAGTTCTGCAATCTTCTTGTATGGCATTGAATGCTGCACACCCTCTCCACGGAGGAAGAGAAAAAAAGGAGAGAATAGAAACATAGATCTAGAGAAGGATTCTGAGAATTCCTTGGAAAAGGCAACCAGGAAGTCCTAAAGAAAATGATTATATAAAAAGAACAATTATTCTCAGAATCAGCTACAATTTCTTGGACATAATGAGGAAGGAGGGCTTAGAAAACTTAACCCTCACAAGGCATATTGAGGAAAAGTGGAAGACAGGCAACGGGTCACCGATCTGACGAGCTAGTATGAACGAATAGTTGAACGTAGGCTGGAACATCAGCAAAAGGAGAAAAACTGCTAAGGGTCACATGGGGTAGGAAGTTGTGGAAAGCCATGTTCGTTCATGTACTAAACGAATGCGGTACAAGGAAGAAGAATTGTTCTGATATATAATGACTCTTGATATTACTATATTAGGTTACCATAATTTTCATTTTCGTCGTTGTACAGCAATTATAGTACGACAAAACATTTATGCTATTTCTATATGAACAGACTGCAAAAGACAATGACCCGGAGATGAGCCTGAGTCTGTTGAACACAGAACTGGCAGAACTTAAAAATTCCATTCGGACTGGTCTGGAAATAACGAGCAAATCTCTACCAAACTGGGAATATTTTTATAGGCTTAAATAGGATCCCAACGCAAGCGTAAAGTAATTGATTAATTTTTACGCTGCGAATTTTGACTGACCAGAATGATGGTGAACTGTGATCGAACGTTAGTTTCTATTCGGATGGTAATATAATTTGACAGTAGATTCTATCGAATTCCTTTGGGATTAACAAACTAAACTGTATCAAATTTGGAATACTTTTATAGCCTTCAATAGGATCCCAAAGCAAGCACTTGCATAATTTTTATGCAGCGGATTCTGATTGACTAGCGTGACAGTGTACTGGGATTGAACGTAAGTTTCAATTCGGTCGGTTATATAAATTGACGGAAAATTGTATCGGACTAATTTTGAACTAACGAGTTAATCACTCCTAAGCTTAAAATACATTTTATAGCCTTAGATAGGATCCCAAAGCAAGCACAAAATGTTTAGTTAATTTTCATGCAGCGAATTCTGATTGACCAGAGTGATGTTGTACTGGTATCGAACGTAAGTTTCCATTCGGCTGGTTATATAAATTGAATTGCAAATTCAGTCGGACTCGTTTGGGATGAACGAACTAAACTCTATCACGTTTGCAATACTTTTATATCCTTAAATAGGATCCAAGAGCAACCGCAAAGTGTTTGGTTAATTTTTATACAGCGAATTCGGATTGACCAGAGTGATGGTGCGCTAGTATCTAATGTAAGTAGTAACATTCTCTGATTGGAGTCTACACTCTCGAAGCAAGTAGGAACTACAAATATTGTTACCGATTGCAGAATTATCGATTATTGGAAATATTTTTTAATAGTTAAACAAATAAATCTGAACTCGTTGTCACTATTGTAAAAATAGCTAACAAATTATACGACATCTCTCTCTCTTTTTTTTTTTCAATTCTCTCTGCAAACCTAACTCAATAAAAGAAAACTTTTTTTTTACAATATTTTTGGAAAGCTTTCGAATTGGGTGATATTTTTTTCCATTTTTTTAAATGTTTTATTTATATGTGATTTTGTACGCGATTTATACGTGATTTTCAAGACGAGAATTTAACGTTTAATTTTGAACATGGATTCTTTAAAAAATATTTTTTTACTATACAAAAACGTCATTTTTTTCTCACTTCTGGTTTCTTTCCATTTTACTTTTAAACGTTTTGTTATGATTTATTTTTTCTGTAGGTCATTTTTTTCATCTCGAGTTTGGTGACATGTTTTTATAAGGAAAAGACAAAAATGTTTTTCTACACAAAAATAAAATCAATATTTTCAATTATTCAAATTTATACAAATCCGCTCCCAATACAAAGGAACAACAAGGAGCAGATAATCGAAAATAAATTAAACTCTTATTGCAAGCGTATCAAATTATTTTTACTCGTTCTTCCAGAAGGGCCTTTCTTGTAAGAAAGAGCAAAATCGATACTTCTTTCGTCTCTGAAAAGAATTAGTGCAGTAAGTTTTACACTCAGTTATTATCAAAACGAAAGATCTCTGGACAGAGGTTAAAAAAAACGCAACTCGAAATATGCAAACAGCTGCCCTTCTGTGTAAACAGGTAGCGAGGAACTTCGATATGAAATCCGGGCGATTATTTCGCTCTGGGAACTTGCAACGTCAGAAAAAATTCATTCCCGCGTTTATTTAAACAAGCGCGCTTATTCTATCAATTAATTAAAAAATGTCCACAAACATAAGTTGACTACACTTGTATTTGATATAAAACGGATGGTTACTCGCTGTTTCCCCTGATCGTTTTCAATATGCCGGTGTGTGTTAATTCTCTAATCTCTCTTTCCTCATTAAGTTTTCCAGTAAGATGGCGGACTACTCGTGATGTGATTGTACTGTTCAACGAAAATGTCCGTGTATATATCGCCTATAATTTTAAAAATCACATGTCCTTCAGGACGTCGGGGATCGTGGCTCTTCCTGGATTTCTATTCTTTGTTAGCTCTAAAATGCCACCAATTTTTGCAAAAATAGTGAAAATATTTTCCCGTTATATTTTCCATGATTTCAGGCCTGGCCTTCTCTTAGAAGCGCTGTCACTGAAGGCTTGAGAACCCAGTTCATCATGTGAATTAACTCATAGTTGGGATGCAGAAGAAATAGATTCATACCTTTCCCAAGGGCATTAGTGTGAAGTGAATGCAACGGACTAGGTTTTATCATGAACTCGGCTCTCCTATTAAATAACCCGGGCCTATAGCTGTTACGCTACACGTATATTCAACTCTCCTAATACCCAGCCTATCAAATCAATCTTCCAATAGTTTTCGAACTGACTTAATAATTGGGTAGTATGAGTATTTATCACGCAAGGCTTGCAATGTTATATGGAAACGGTTCTGTGATCTTTACGATGACTGATAAATTAGAACAATATTTCTACATCATATTTTGTAAGAAGCTAGGCAAATTTGTTACCGAGACCCATCAAATTCTTGGACCTTTCGTGAACTCTTTTTAGGTCGAAAACATGTGACACGAGTGTTTCAGGCTGATCTCTCTCTCTCTCTCTCTCTCTCTCTCTCTTTTGTGGGGTCTGCCAGGAGATCCTCTTACTGGACCATTCAATAACACATCATATGCGAAGTTGTGGTATGTGGTAGGCTAACGCATACTTAGACGCTGTAGACAATCCAGACTTTATAATATTCAAATATAATTACCCATATATTATCTCCATCTGGACGCTCGCAGACGCAAATAAAAAAAAACAACTAAGCCTTACCAAAGCCTCAAGTATAAAGCTGTTTAATGTTTATCTATAGATTCAAATATGCCATTCGACCATTTTTTTAACTATAAACTCAAGTATAAACCCTTGAAATGACTCAGGCAGAAACTCAACCAATATGCATAATTAAACTCAGCCAATGTTTTATCCATAGAGTTATGTATTCAACTCGAACAATGTATACTTATAGATTAAACTATTCAACCTGACCGATGTTTGCCTATAGACTCAATTATATACCTAATTTTTCTCTATAGAATCAAATATACAACTCATGTTTATATATAGACCCAAGTATTAAACCCAACTAATGTTTATCTATAGATTCGCGTATTAAATCAAACTAATGTTTATCTATAGACTCAGGTATTAAACAAAACTAATGTTTATCTATAGACTCAGGTATTAAACAAAACTAATGTTTATCTATAGGCTCAGGTATTAAACCCAACTAATGTGTGCCTAAAAACTCGAGTATTCAACCCGACCGATATTGACGTATAGACTCAAATACAAACCCGACTAACATAAATGTTGCCCTTGCTATTGCAAAAAATGACTGCTGTTAAGCGTGGTAGCGGGAAACTGAATGAGAAATAAAGTCAGCAAGCTAAGATAATGTATGTCGGACCTTTTGGCTAACATCCATTGTGTTTTATCGCTGAGGCCGTTACAAATGAAGAAAACAGCTCTTCTCTTCTTCTTCTACACTCCTGTTTTTTCTTTGTTGTGTCTATAGGCAATCAATGCTTATTTAAAGATACATATATAATTAAGAAAAAAAAAACAACTATTTTTACATTATAAACATACTAACACAAATATTAACTTCATGATTGTTTTCTTTCTTGTCGAATTATTCTGATTTTTTTCTTTTATTTTATCGGTATATTGTCTCGGTTTCAGTCCCAAATGGCTTGATATCATTCACGCCATTTTGTTATATACGTTTGACGAATAGTCGCTTAACGACGGTCAGGTGACAACTTTCCTTACTGGGCGAGGGTTCAGTTTCTTTCTTATTCCCATGATTTGTCTTAAAAATGACAGTAGAGTGATTTCGCATTATCTTCTCCACTGTGACCTTATTGAGTCACCACCTCTAATTACCTGGCTGATGACTTATTCGAGTTCTTGCTACCTTAGGAAAATTTTATTAGAAACAAAGAAAGGAGTGTTCAAATACTATATAATACCAATCTTCCTATATGACAATGAATGCTGAACAACAGTTAAGTCAACAGAGATGTGGTTGGAAGAAGAAGAATGCTATGAATATTATGGACAGAACGCGCAAGTAACAATGAAGTTTTAAATAAATTGGGTACAAAAAAGAAAACTTGTATTTAGAATAAATAAATAAAAAAAATAGTTGAGATTTCTGTGGCGCATAATGAGAAAATAGACATAGTGATCGCAAAATGAGTGGGCAGAAACAGCGAATAAACCTACCGAACGAGAGTTTGTGTAAATGGGTAGCGGGAAAAGTAGCGGGGAGGGGTAAAAAGTGGGAAAACAACGCTTAGAGCTGTAAAAATAGGAACACTATTTACATTATTCGGACTATTGTCCTCATCTTTGTCGCCATGTTTATCACAACGTTTCGGCCGTTGTACACTCCGGCCTTCTTCCGGTGCTCATGGACACATGGCACAGTGGATAAAGGCGTTAGTTAGATCCAGTGACAGGACCCAAAGAGTGTGACTTCAATACCTGGTTAAAGCAGTGGAGAAATTTGAGAGGGGAATTAACAGGAGATAACTGACATACATTAGACATGGCACGTGGAACTAGAACAGTCTACCCCAGTGAGCAAAATAAAGGGTTCAGTTCGACATTCCAACGACCTGAAGAAGACCGGAGCGTACAACGGCCGAAACGTTGTGATAAACATGGCGACAGAGATGAGGACAATAGTCCGAATAATGTACATAATACCTCATAATAATAATGTACATAATACCTCATCTCAGAAATATACACAAAAAATAGAAAGTTGTGAAGAACCATCATCGGCCATATCCTGAAAGTAAATAGTATCCAAAGAAGGAAAACTAGGAGCTTTTTTTTTTTCTTCCTTTTTTTCATAAAATATTTTCTTCCAGAGCTAAGCTGATTTTCTTTTCTTTTGAAAATTAAAGCAGAATTATTATTTAAAAGCTTTCTCCTGCAGTGTTCTTTGCGTGGTGTGTTCAACTTTTTTATTCTTTATTCTAGATAGACATTTCAATAACATTAAATGCTTACTCGTAAATACACTAAGTATTTATTCTAATATTCCCTGCTGAAATGGAATGTATTATATAGCCATGGGTCTTATATTAATTGAAATCATTCACTAAAGGTCAGTCATTATCCATTGATTAATTACAGGCATTCAGTTCAGTACGCTTTCATCGAAGCTAATATTTTCTGTCAGATGGATTTATTAAAAACGTTTTACATATACAACAAAATAAAAAAAAGAAAAGACAAAATACGAACAATAAATAAGAATATATATGCCAGGCTCGAACAGTGTTACATATTTCCTCGGATGACGGTTCGAAACCAGCTAAGAAATATAATTTCAAATTCTGATTTTCTTTCTCTCTGCATTGATTGACTGATTTATTTTTTACGGCTTATCAACCTTTTACTGGTTATTTAAAACCAGAAAATATTTTTAGATTGTAAAAATCTTTTTGGAATTAATAATGATTTACTGATACAAGTTCTACTAATTAACCCATAGCCGAAGGGGAAGAGAAGGATTCATATCTTTGCCAATTGTATTTCCGCGTAAATGAATATAACGAGCACTGGTATCCAATTCTCGGCCGTTATCCATTACCACACCCGCACATCTAATCTTCTATTTATTATTATTAGTACTACTAATAATGATAATGTTTCTTCTATGTAGTACTGGTGTTTTTGAATGCTACTGTTCCCAGGTCCACCTTGACCCGTGGTGGTAGCACCAGTTACGTTCCCAGGCAGAGGTAAATAGTAAACCCCCAAACAAAACATTATGAAAATATAAAAATAGTTTTTTTGTGGTAAAAGTACCAGCAATAATTTTTAATGTAAAAAATTACCAAAAATACATATTTTTAGTAAAATGACCAACAATACATTTTATCTGTAGTTGAAGGCATACAGTTGCGTTTAAAATCTATTTAGTCGAATGCATAAAATTGTGTTCAAAATATTTAGATTTCGGCATTAAACAACCCATAGAGGTGTTGACATGCCGCTAAACAAAATCAACCAAATCTTCTTCTCTGTACAGTGTTCTTTCAGAACTTAGGCAATCATGACTCTCCAGAACTTCCTGTTCTTTGTAGTAATATAGTCTTAGTAATTTATGTTTTTTTCGCTATCTCCCTTAAGCCCTGTTCTGCTATTTATACGATCTCGTTAGGTAAGTTATTCGCTGATTTCTTCTGCTTCACTTGCCTTCAATATGCTCTGTGGGTGTCAAATATTTCAAACCGTCTTTCCTCATTATGAGCCTTAGATATTTCAACTGTCTCTTTCTGGTTTGAAGACAAGACACAGAGAATCTAAATTCACTGTAAATTGATCTCCCTACGGAAGCCAAAACAAATAGGCTCAGATGACGTGATGTCTTAAAATTTTTTAAATATTTTTTTTTCTTTTACATGTTTTTCATCGTTGATTTTTATCTTAAATTTCTTTTCGGTATTTTTCTACACCTTCAGGACGTGGGCGATAATGACTCTCCACAATTTCCTATTTTTTGTAGCTCTTTGTCTTTTACCTCTCTCTTCTAATTCTTGTTCTACCAACCATTTACACAAGCTCGTTAGGTATGTTATGCACTGCTTTCCGCTATCCCTCTTGCCTACTACTACTACTAATAATAATACTACTACTACTATTACTAATAATAATAATTGTTGTGGACGACGAGGGAAAATTTTTTGTTGTTTTTTTCTTCCCGTGTGAGATCGAATCGCTCGTCGCCAATTCGCTGTGGACGAGGGGAGGATTTTTCTATTCCTTCTTCTCGTGTGAGTTCGAATCGCTCGTCGCCAATTCGCTGTGGACGACGAGGAAATAATATTAATAATAATAATAACAATAATAATAACAATAATAATAATAATGAGACACCAGGCATGGCTCTGTGAATCTCTGCTCATGAGCGGGAGTAATGGAGGGACACCAGGGCCTGGTATCGGGAGGTTTTTATTTTTTTATGTTTCAAGAATGAGGAAGCCAATGCGATTTGGGATTGATACTTAGAAACATCTCAATCGATGACCGTCTCATCAAACTGGGTTAATTTTAACCTGAAGGTATTTCTAACTGTGCCTCACTTGCAAGGCCATGTTCTGCTTTCATCAAAACTTGTCAACATATTGCCCACATCTGCCTGTGATACTTGGGGCCTGGTTTAGAGTGCTTGTCATGATGACCGTGTTGAAGTATGCATATTTGTACCCCAGCGACATTTTATTGTCATGTTGCTCACTAACTGAATAATAATAATAATAATAATAATAATAATTGGCTACGTAGTGCAGGGTTGAAAGCGGAAACTGAAGATTTTATCCTTGCTGCGCAGGACCAATGCTTGCTAACTAGGAATTATCAAGCACATATACTAAAATATTGTGTCAGCCCAAAATTCTGTGATAAATATCCAGAAACGATTGATCATCTTGTATCAGGTTGTACGGTGTTGGCACCCACTGAATATAAAACCCGACATAACAGAGTGGGCCAATATCTGCACTGGAAAATCTGCAACTTCTACGGGAAGGAAACTGAAAGAAAATGGTATGAACACCACCCAGACCCGGTTACGGAGATAGGACCTGTTACAATTCTATGGGATTACACAATACACACTGACAGAACAATCAAGGCCAACCGGCCAGATATTGTTATTAAAGACCATAAACAAAAAACGGTGCCTCCTTATTGATATGGCAGTCCCTGCTGACTGCAATGTATCTTTGAAGATATTCAAAAGTTGTCAAAGTACAAGGACCTTGAAATAGAAATCTCGAAAATGTGGCATATGGGAACATCAACAATCCCTGTTGTAGTTGGAGCCCTAGGACTGGTTGGAAAAGATTGCAGTAGACTAATTGAAGGGATTCCTGGAAGTCCATGCCTCAAGGAGATACAAAAAATTGTTCTGACAAGTACAGCCCGCACCTTACGAAGGGCTTTATCTATCTAATTTATTTTTTTTATTTTTTGTCAGTGGAAAGTGTCATGATGCCATTTCTAACCTTAAATCCCTGGGCGGGACCCGGAAAGAAATGTGTAAACGCCAGAAATCAAAGAAAATAAAAATAAAAAAAATAATAATAATAAAACCATCTCAAACCAAACATGCTTGCCAATGTCCATCATGCGAAACAAAATACTCTCAAATGCAGAAATAGAGAAGACAGAATACAATTTAAACTGACAAGGAAAATAAAAAGACCTGATATTATCATAAAATACAAGAAATTCAGGAAATGTATGCTTATTGACATAGCAGTACAGTCTGAGAGAAACACATCCATAAACATTATCGAGAAATTGTCCAAATACAAGGACAAGATTAACAGGATGTGGGGAAATGAAGACCGAGATTGTACCAATAGTAATCGCAGCTCTGGATCTCATGAAAAAAGAAATAGATAATTTTATTAACAGTGTCCAAGGTAACATCAACATACAAGTTGCCCAGAAAATCACCCTACTAGGAACAGCCCATATACTAAGAAAAGTATTATCAATTAAATGACAATTCTCCTATAGAGCCTAAGGACCATAGTTTGGTCCCAGCTTTACAGGATACAAAGCAGGAAACATATCATACACAAATACCACTACTACTACTACTAATAATAATAATAATGATAATAATAATAATAATAATAAACTGTAGTTAAAAAGAGAGAAATCAAGACAAAAAATGTTGTTGGTTTTATCACCAAAATAAACCATCACTGAAACAGTAAAAAGATGAGAGTAGAAATAAATAATATGACAGAAGATGAGGTAAAAACTAAAATAAATGAAATACGAAATAATAATCCCCGAGGAAATAAAACTGAAGAATCTAACTGTGATATAACCTGCAGTTATTCAGACGATGTCACTGAAGATGACTCCAACTATATTAAAGTAGAATTCCTTGAAAACCACAGAGGTGAAATCACCAAAGCGAAAAACCATGTCATCCAAGTAATCAGCAGAGTAACTCTCACACAAATCTCAGACAGAGACCAGCTCCCAAAAATTCATATGACAAAGTCTAATAAGCACCTTGTAGAAATATACAACGCTGCACTGCAAACACTGTTAACAGACAAACCACTGAGAAACATCACAGAAGTTAACAGTGTCATATAAGCAACAGCTTTAGCAGCTCTTGGGAAGCTTGGGGGCCAAGAAAAAATATGAACGGCAAAGAGAGCCAACTTGGAAGGCAAAACTGATGTGAGAAATAAAAGAAATCAGATGTGAGATTTCTATATTAGATGAGCTCACTAGAAACCCAAATATCTTAACACACAAGTGCAAGAAGATCAAGTGGAAATATAAAATCAAATCCCTAATTGAAGTTCCATCTATCAAGGAAATACTGAAACAGAAACTGCAGTTAAAGACACACAGAACAAGGCGATACAAAAAATGTTGTACGTGCTATCACCAAAATAAAAATATTCCAAGTGGACCTTAAGAAATTTTACAGGGAAATTGGAAAAGCAGCTATCCATGTCAAAAAGCCACCATCTATTGACAAGGTGCAGACATTTTGGGAGAATATATGGAGCAGCCCAAAGGAATATAAACCCAATGCAGAATGGATCCAACATGAAGAAAAAACGAATGCTCGATAAACCTCTGCAAGAATGGAAAAATATAACCACAAATAATGTTAGGCAAGCTCTAATGAAATCCCAAAAATGGAAATCCCCTGGAAATGACAAGGTTCCCAATTTCTGGCGCTATCATTTCTCATAAATCCATAAGACCCTTGCACAAACTCTATCAATGCTTATAAATAATCCTAATGAAATCCCGATATGGATTCTTGAAGGTATTACATACCACATGCCAAGAACGTTTGAAAAAATCTGAAAAGTTATAGGCCAATGTCTGTCTACCACGTATAAAATGATCACGTCTGTCCTGACGAACTCTTTTTTCGAAGCAAATAACATTCTTCCACTGAAACAGGACTGATGCAGAAGAAGTTCATATGTTTGCAAAGATCAACTACTGATAAAAAAAAAAACCTGGAAAATTGCAGGAGACGACGTAGTAATCTTAACGCAGCGTGGATTGATTACCGTAAAGCCTTTGATATTGTGCGACACTCTTGGATTCTTAAGACTTTCTAAATGTACAAATTGATAGTAAATTTCCTTAAGCACAGCATGGGAATGTGGAACACAATACTATGCCTAAATTGCACCAGAGGCACTACCATCTCCAAACGCCTGAATATCCGACGTGGAATCTTTCAAGGCGACTCCTTGTCATCCTTTTTGTGTTGTTTGTCTTTAATCGCCCTTACGCATGCATGAACTAAACAACAGTAGGTAAGAAGGGAATACTACAGGTATGTGCGTCTGGTACAAAAACTGAACTCAAAAATTGAATATCAGCCATAAAAAAAAACTTGACTGTTTCTGTGGTGCAATACAGTTTCAATATCCTTAACTGAAACATTGCTGACATTAAGCGAATGGACACCAAAACGGGAAAGCTTCTCACTTGAACCGCATGCATCATCCCAAAGCTGATGTTGATCCTCTGTATGTGCTTAGATCCGAAGGAGGCAGAGGATTAGTTCAACGAGAACAGTCTTACAAAACAACAGCAATTGGCCTTCAAAGATACCTGGTAACTAGAGAAGACTGGATAATATGTGTCAAAGAGCATGAAAGTAGTAAGCGACATTATTGAGTAATAATAGAAGACAACAAGTTCAAAATAAAGTTTTAAATATGGCGACAAAGATGAGGACAATAGTCCGAATAATGTAAATATTGTCTACCCCGTGACAGTAAATTTCCTTAAACACAGCATGGGAATGTGGAACACAAAATTATGCGTAAATCACACCAGAGGCACTGCCATCGCCAACCGCCTGAATATCCGACGAGGAATATTTCAAGGTGATTCCCTGTCACCCTTCAGTTTTGTCTGTCCTTAATTCTCCTTACGCAACAATAGTTAAGCTTACAAGTTAAACAAGAAAGTATTTAATCACCTACCCTACATGGATGATCTGAAACTCTTTGCCAAAGAAGACAATGAGGTTAAGGGTCTCCTCAACACTCCTTCACACCTACCAACCTACCTACCTACCTACCTACCTACCTACCTTCCTTCCTTCCTTCCTTCCTTTTCTCTCTAAAACCAAATAACGTCACTAATATATTTCAGTCTTTTCACGTGATCAAAACGAAATAGTCTATTATTTATAAGGTATTAGCAGAAGGCGTTAAATACTTCTATCTTCTCTTTCTTTCTTTCTTTCTTTCTTTCTTTCTTTCTTTCTTTCTTTCTTTTTCTCAGTGAAAACAATTAGCTTCTGTAATAAGCTTTTTTCGTCTTTTCCCGTGATCAAAACGGAATAGTCTAATATTTATGCGGAATTGGTAGGGCGTAACGGTCGTCCTATGTAAAGGAGGGACAAGTAGAATTGGAAAAAAGATGATGATGATGATGATGATGATATTAATAATAATAATAATAATAATAATAATAATAATAATAATGATGATGATGATGTTCTTTGAAGTTACTTTATAATCATCCCAAGGCTAATTGCGTTTATTTATTTTCCTGCGGTAGTAAAATTATGGTTGATTTTATGACACAGTTGCAAAAAGGCGACCGGTCAACACCTGTACTCTCTTGAGTGACCCAGAACTAGTCGGCTTTACTTCGCACCTGCCATGCCTGACAGTTTCCTTTCGATTTCAGTTCTCTCCAAAAGGTTTCCATCTACAGTTCCGCTCCCTTGGCATTTCACACCTCTATTTTCTGAATTCACTATTTTCACGAGATTATAAGTAATTATAAGCTTGCGTTATTGTCTGTGTCTTTTTTTTTTCAGGCACACTCTCTCCAGGAAGGCCTCCTACCAAGAAGAAACATCTCTTTCTGCTTATAACACATCGGACGCCAATTGGTATTTATAGGCAAAAAGGAAGAATTTCCAGGATTGATACCAGCAAAATCACACTCATCATTTCGACAAAGTAAACTTGCCCAATGCTCTTGAAAAGGGTCCCCAATCAGTGGGTCAAGAAATGGCTTGTAAATTTTAACAGCCCTAAAGCAAAACTGCTTTCATTTAATCACCACCGAGAACCTTTTTTGCCTGCCATCAGCATGGCAGATGCTAAACTCCAAGAGAGGAACATTTTGCGCCTTCGTGGCCTCACATTTTTTCATTGACATGAAGTGGGTCGACTACATTGAATCAATTGATATATCTACTGCTAGGCAGGTTAGTTCACTGTGTCGTGCCAGAAAATCTTTCTAGTCAGAATCCATCGTGCACATTTATAAATCTATCATTTGTCAAAGAAGGATTTGTAATGCAATTCTTATGTGGCATCTCGACAGTCACTTTCGCACCAACGTGACGTGGTTTCCCTTAGTATATTCTAGAAATATTCAATGAACTTTTTTCCTTATTGCATCGACTGGATGAATTTAAGCGTGCTACTAGATTGGCAGTTAGGTCTCACCGTTTTACTGTTGAACTAGCTAGAGCAGTGGTTCCCAACCGATTTTGGGCCATGCCCCGCTTTGGTATTTCTAAAATTCTAGTGTTCCCCGTCACTGTAATATTTAATTCTTATATATTCAAAATCTTGCTGCAATTCACGTAAAGGAAGCTTAAAAGGTAATTAACTTGGTCTCTAAACAAGCATCCAAAGACCATGGCGTACATGAAAAAGAAAAATTAAAAAAAACAAAAAGACAGTTAAATATATATAGTTTTACAACATTTAAAACTGAAACTGAACTTTTTGAACTGAAAGGTAGAAATATAAAATATTTCAATGAAAGCTTATTCTGTAGTATACGTTCATCATTTTAATCATGAAAGAAAAATGCAAAATGAAATTTAAGCTCACGTTGGTATAGTAAGCCGAAGGGTGCACATCCTACGCATGCCCCAGTAAAATATTATCATGTCCAACCGGTGGGGCATGCCCCAACCACGTTGATAATCATTAAGCTAGGGGCAACATTCTGATAGTTTCTTTTCTCGCACTTCCTACCTGCGGAACTTTGTTTTGATTTCTTGCTTTTCTGGCGCTTACGATCTTCTAAAATTTAAATGCAACGTGACTCGCCATCCATCTTCTCTATTCCTGAAACCTGCTCCTTTATTACCCATTCCTCAGTTCTCGCTATGGCTTTCTATTCCCCTTTCACTCCCTGTAACCCCCCCCCACATCCTAGTGGCACTATCCCATTGCTTGCGATGAAAATATTAAAAACCAAAATAAAAATAAACTACTTTGCTCAAAAGAACTGTATTAGACATAGCAAATATCATGCAAAAATTGTTTGCATTTTGAGGTTTTCAGGTTTGGCAGAGTGTCATTTACAATTATTTCCGGTGTTTGAAGCCACCACCCTGCAAATTTCAATAATAATAATAATAATATTAATAATAATAATAATCTTTTTTCTTATTCTTATTCCTTGTGCCGTGCTTCTTTGGAATGTAGGCCATCATAGCTCTCCACAACTTCTTATCCCTCGTTGGCCTGAGTAACGTTTCGTTTGTTAAGCTTACCGCCCACGTTCCGCCATCAATTCACCCAAGGTCGTTCGGTCGCTGCCTTCCCTTATCTATTTTACTCTCGATATGCCTTGACATAGGGTTTTTTTTTAAAGCCCTATTTTCTCATTATGTGTCCAAGGAATGTTTCTATCTGATTCTGAGTACAAATGTTTCTTTTTTGTAAACATTTTCTTTAAGACGATCTCGTTGCTTTCCCACTCCCCACGGAATTCTTCGTATCATTCTGAATCGTACCCAGAATAACAACATTGCCAAAAAAGCAATCATCTTAGGCACAGCAAATATCCCGCGGAAAGTGTTCGCTGTCTGACAGAGAGAGTTACTTAAAATTATTTCCGGCTTTTTGAAACCGTCACTGTGCAAAAAAAAAAGTACTTTTCTCATTTCATTTCCGATATTTGTTGGTAAAATCCTCTTAGCCTTATAATTTTTTTAAAATCATTTCACTCCAAGCAAGAGGATAATGCCACTAAGATACAAGAAGTTACTGGGAGTGGAAAAGAATGAGAAATTACAATAAAAGAACAGGGTTCAGGAAGACAGAAGATTGCGGTTGACGTTGCATTTAAATTTTTGAAGATGGTAGGTGAACATGGGAATAAGAAATCGGAGTTCCGCAGGTGAGAAGTGCGAGAGAAGAAACTATTAGAATAGAACTTACGGTTAGATTTAGTTTACTCAAAAGTAAAACCTAGTTGCCAATCTAGTAGTGTGTAGTCCATGCAGTCGAGGTACAAAGAAGATTTTTTATTGATTGATTCGTTTTCTAAAGCTTATCAAGACTTTACAGGTTATTAAGGTCCCCAAAGGCTACTCCTAAAGGAACTGATATCCTTATCCTTATTATTCTTAGTAGAGAAGTTATTTCTATTTAAACATGTTCAAGTGTTTATTCTTATTGTCTCTTGTCTCGGATCCGTTGATTGATTCGTTTTCTACGGCTTATCAAACCTTTGTAGGCTATTTAGGTTCTCAAAGGAAAGGAACTAACATCCTTACATCTATTATTCTTAGAATTATAAAATTCTGTTTAAGTATTTATACTCATTGTCTTTTGTGAAAAGTTTGACTGTGAAAGTAACCGTTTTTGTTGCTGAAGCTCAGACCGGTTGATTGATTCGTTTTTTTACGACTTATCAACCCTTTGCATGTTATTTAAAGCTAGAAAGCATTTTTAGAATTCTTTTTGGAGATAATAACGATTTAATAATACAGTCTTACTAATTACTAATATTAGTCTTACTAATTAATCTCTAGCTGATATGGGGGGAAGCCCTGGGTTCATACCATTCCCGATGGTATTTGAGAATATAACGAACGCAACTGGAATTGGAATTCGGTTGCCCGATCAACAATTTCGAGCCATTATCCATTACACTAACCATTCATCCAAGCTTACAGCACCTGGTATTCTCTAGCAGTCACACATCTAGGTTCTGACCAGGTTCGATGTTGCTTAACTTTGGTGATCGTAAGGGAACCGATGTTTTAACGTGATATTGTCCTAAGCCCTGATCGTAAAATCGTTTTGGTGTTCACATGGAGGACCAAAACCTTAATGTTTTAATTCATCTGTCTATTAATCTAGAGTTGTTGTTTTGTATTTCTCAGTAAATGGTGTAACGAAAATTGGTACAGAAATCGCTTAGGCGTGACACTGATAGCCACAATTTTGATACTAAATTCCAGGGGGAACCTTTACAAGATAAGTAAGATTTGTCAGTGATTCGTTTTCTACGGTTTATCTCTTGTCAAAAGTTTGACTGTGAAGGCAACCGTTTTCGCTGCTGCTGCTCCTCGGACCGGTTGATTGATTCGTTTTTACGGCTTATCCACCCATTGCAGGTTATTTAAAGCCAGGAAATATTTTAAAATTGCAACAAATCTTTTGAGATAATAATGATTTACTAATACTAGTATTACTAATTAACCCATAGCTGGGGGAACGAATTTGTGTATTCCTGCCTTCACCAAGGTAATTTGCACGTCATTGAATACAACGAGCCCAACCGGAATTGTAACTCGGCTCCCCGATTAACAATTCCGAACCATTATCCATCATATCATTCGAACACCCGCATATCTTTACACCAACTGGTATTCACCAAGCGATCACCCATCTTGGTACTGACCAGCTTCGATGTTACTTAACTTCGGTGATCGTACGATAACCGGTGTTCTACCGGGAAGGATAGTTCATTAGAATAACTGCCTTGAAAATATTTATCGGAAAAAGGCTGTACGAAAGTGACTTTAAGGGAAGCTCAAACAGCAACTTCTGTTGCTGATGAGTAATAAACAATTATGTTAGCCACGAGGTAGGTTTTTACTATTTGAAAGAAAGACGATTCGTTATTAGTTTGACTGCCCTTGTTACAATCCTGCCCAATTGTTCTCAAACATAATTGGATAGCGCAGCTGTACAAAAGCGAGATGCAATAATTGATCTCGTATCCTGCGTCTCAATGTTCATTCCAATGATCTTGAATATCGAAAGAGGCTTTCGTTGATTAAATGCCTACAAGTAATGACTGACATTTCTTCGTTTACGTTCGGGCTAGTTTTCCCATTCGTCAATACCGACTAAAATTTACTATTACTTTTTAAGTAGACACACACACACACAACACAAAGACACACTGACACATACACACATGCTCAAATACACAGACACAAGCACATACAGAAAGATAGCGAAAGAAAGAGAAAATGAATTTAATTTAAAAATTGCTCGTTAAAAGGAACATGGCAGTCCAGACAAGTATCTATACTCCCTACGTCTAATTTATTATACTACACCCACACTTTCTTCTTCTTCTTCTTCTTCTTCTTCTTCTTCTTCTTCTTCTTCTTCGTTGTACCGCGTCCTTTCAGGCCGTGGGCGATCATGGCTCTCCACAAATTTCTGTTCTTTGTGGCTCTTAGTAAATCTACTCTTTTTCCCTCTCTCTCTTCTAATCACTGTTCTCCCAACCATTTACACAAGCAGGTTATGTGCTGTTTTCCTCTGTCCCTCTCGTCTATGTCCTGTGAGTGTCAAATTTTCTCAGCACTCTTTCCTCATTATGTACCTTATAAATTTCAAATATTTTCTCTTATGTTACCGGCAAGTCTGATCGGTTCTATAAAGTGATCTCAGAAATGACCTAGAATTTTCTTTTACCTGGGGCAAGGAATGGCCTGTTAATTTAAATGCCTCCAAAGCGAAACAGCTCTCTATTTATCGTCTGAGACCGTTTCCTGCCTTCTACTGCATGACTGATGTTAACTACCATAAGGGTGACCCACTGCGCCTTCTCGGGCTAAAGGTAGCTGCTGACATGGTGTTTAAAGATTATATGCAATTAATTGCTAGCTAGCTAGGTCTGCTGTTAGGAAAGCTGGTTCACTGTGCGATGCCATCACAATTTTACAATTATCTTAATCTTACAAATTTATAAGTCTACTATGCTTTGAATATTCCTGCCACATATGGCCTTGTGCTTCTGATAGATATTTAAATATTCTTGATAAAATCCAAAGAAGAATCTGCAATGTTATTGTTCCTGACCTGGCAT